>JACTOM010000927.1:9266065-9315434 GCA_015832385.1 Elymnias hypermnestra
TCAATTTTAGTCACTACGTCTTCTTTTATACCACAACGTTCTCTTATCACACTATTTCTCACTCTGTCACTCAGTTTTAATCCACTCATGCTTCTCAACGCTCTCATCTCTACCGCATTTATTTTACTTTTGTGATTCTTCTGCCATACCCAACTTTCACTACCATACATAAGTGTTGGCACCAACACTCCAGCATGCACTGCCAGTCTAGCCCTTTGAGACACCATCTGGCTATTCATAAAAGCATGCAGAGCACCATTTACCATATTCCCTGCATTCACTCTCCTTTCGATATCACTTTCACCTTTGGTTTGACTATATACTTTTTAATTTCATTTTTAAACGATCAACCGTTTTTATGTTAAAAAAGGATATAATGAAACAGAATTAGGCGGCTCTGTACCCCAAAATCGCCATTGCAGCGACCGCGACCTCCGCAAACAGAACCCGTTCACAAATGATGCATGGGACCACCCATTGTTTATAATTAGACCGGCCTGCGGCGAGTTTCATTACGCTCTCGTGTCAAGAGCTTCGTTGAGATCCTTTGTCACTTAATGTAATTACAATGGCCACGGCACATGAAAAGAGATGATTGTTTAAGACCAAAATAAACGTAAATATCCTTTAGCTCCCATAATCTTATAATTCCACAGGTGTAAATTAAAGTTAATAGAACGTTGTGGTATAAAAGAAGATGTAGTGACTAAAATTGAGAAAGGGGAAAGAAGAGTAAATGGGAAAGTTGGAAGGGGAAGACAAAGGCAAAGGTTCCCGGACCAAGTCCAGGATATTTTAAATAAGGGCCAGGTCAAGAGTAGTCTAAACGGGCGAACTTGTATGAAAGGTTCAATGAGAATGAAAGAAGGGAAGGAGATATGCAAGGATCGTGGCAAGTGGACGGACGTAGTCTCTGCCTACCCTTATGGGAATGAGGCGTGATGCTAGTACGTATGTATGTAAATTAAAACCTTGTAGATCTTTATCACTCTTTATAGTTCCGGAATTGTAAAGATTCGTTATCATATCATATTTACAGTGATAATGTTCAACGAGGAAAATATCACGTCCTTAGAATAATAGCGTGAAACTGTGTTATCGTTATATATATGTAGTAATTTTTTATATTGTGTATAAATATTTATATTGACTGTGGCTCAGACCAATATACTTAAACGCCAATAATTTCAGATTACAGACGGTCAAAAATTTGAAATGTATATTTTAAAATTTTCACAAAAGCTGCCATTTTAACACTCTAACTTTATTTATTTTTATAATTACACATTCTTTATCTGGAGTGATAATGAATGTGTGAGTGTTATATTTAAATTTAAGCTCAAATGTTAGGCAAATTGGTAATACATTTTAAATTGTTTTAAGCTTAAATTTTCGTGGATCATAGACCTATTGACTATTTGAACGGGTACATACTACCGTGGAGTTATGCCAAATGGACAAACGACGCAATTTTAAAAATTAAAACGTGACGTTGTGAGTATGGTATGCCGAAAAATCGATGTGGGGTCCCGTGAAAAAAAAAGAATTACACGTAGAGTAGACAGATTCTGCCCCTGGCAGCTTGACGTAACCGCCTACAGCAGTTACGTCTTGATCACGATCCATGCAACTGGGTCGAAATATCGATAAAATTCAAATACCATCGTGGTATATACCCGTTCAAAAAGTCAATACATTTTAAATGTTATTTCTTAATAGTAACCTTATTTATTTTCTTCTTTAAATATAGAGAATGACTTTTAAATCGAGATTCTTATTTCACGTACAAATGAAATCGTACTAATTAATAATTAGCTAAATGAGAGTAAAAATAGAAACGCTCTGAAATGTACATCAAGGTAGCCGTGTTTATTGAAACAAAATGGTTATCTTAACAGAGGGCTTTGCTAATGGTTCTCCTTAGAAATGACATAATTAAATTAGGTTATCTATTTCAGAACTGCTGAGGCGCGTCATCTTGTTAAGCGGGTCGGGACTTAGTTCATGGGCGTTGCAGAGAGAACCTCTTACGATAAAAAGAAAGGTAGACAACGCTGTATAAAAATGTAATAAGTGCTTGCTTTGAGCGGGCGGTGAAAGTAATTTAACTAAATTAGTAAACATAAGCCAAGCTACACTGAATTTTATATTCAGCTTAGTTGAAGAATTTTGTTGCTATTTTTGCCTAATACTGCCGGAATATTTTGTTCAAAATTACCAAAGTGTCTTCTGAATTTAAGGTGTATTAATAACACAATATCTGACTTTACCTTTAAAGTATGCTATTTTTATTATTTAAATCATAGACTAAAAATAATATTCAGCATGGAAGGTTTGCTTTTGGACCTAGAAGAAAGTGTTTAAACGGCTATAATCACTATACGGTATTTTATTACTAAATACTATAAACCCTCTCTCCTATGAGTGGGGAGTCCTGTGCCCAGTGTTATGTGATAGCAGTGATGAGTTGTTACTTACCTTTTTTACAATTATATCTATCACAAAATCAAACTTTGTAACAAAAATAGTCGAACGCGTGATCAAAACGCGGATGGCAATGTCTTACTTTGGACCAGTGGTACGTATTAAATTTTTTATCAGACTGGAATCGATAATGTTGTAATCAATTTTTAAATTTAAAAAAAACACGGGGTGTCACAAATTTGAAGCGTGCGCACTAAAATTTATTTTGATATATAAGAATAAATAAAAGATCGCGCATGTGTCGAAAATTTCAATCTTGCGCGCTATAATTTATTTAAACATATAAATGCGCGCATGCATCAAAAAATTTGAAGCATGCGCATTAAATTACGCATTAATTTAATCTGGAGCAATGTGGCATTATCGTTACTCAAAGTAAAAGTCGAAAGTAGGAATTTTCGATACAGTTATGATACGCAAGTTCCATAGTTTCCAACATTAAGTTCGTGCGGTCTCAATTCAATTTAGTTTTATATATAAGATGTACAAATAGGAGAAACAAGTAAAAAATAATTATTCCTACGCCATCCCGCACTAAATTCTTTAACTTAGTATATAAAAAAAAGAACTTTATGTGGGCTTTTAAGGCGCTGTGCGAATATTTGCAAAATCCTTTTGTTTAATTTAGAAACAACTTTAGTATTTATTTCAAGTATCTACTTGAGTGGAAATGGAATAAAAAAAAGTGTGTGTGTACTCTTTGGCGTAACAAGATAATAATTTTTTCATGAAACTACAATTTTGACATAGCTAACTTCAGGGTGTCAGTTTTTTGTGACGGTGTGCGCGCGCATCGTATAAATCTACTTTCACCATTTTTGCCCCTAACGGGCCAAAAGAAGTATAACTTCAAAAGTATTTTTTGACAATTGAAAGATTTTAACTAAATAAACATATCGTATTACCTAATTGTAGGAATTTAATAATATGTACGAGTGATATGATGATAATGTTTTGTTTTAATGTATTCTGTTTCGTAAGTTTAGTAATGGAATATTTTCAGTCTGCCAATTTGAGGTATAATGAATTCTCTCTGTAAAGGATGAACTTTGCAAATTCGTTTTTATGTTTATTAGGTTGCGGAACAAACTGGATGCCACGGGGATTTGCTTGAAGACGACCTGGCACCGTGCCTACGCAACAAGCCTCTTACGGAGTTACTCGCGATTCGGCTTGATCCACCACGCTTCCTGCCCGGATTTGCTCCATTTGTCGATGGCACAGTTATTGTGAATCCATCCTCCGTAAGTTATCTCCAATAATCATAATAATTATCGTCTTCTGAAAAATTGCGACTACGGCGGCTAATCTGTGTTGATGTAGATGTTATAGTGCTGAAGTGTATGCGCAAACATAACACTCTCTACTTTTTAAAGTGAAACTTCTTTAGGATCATGTGCAGCGTTTTTTAGGCTAATTCGTTTAAAGCTTAAATAGTTTTAATATTTACAAATAACATGGGGCTTTTTAATTTGCCAGCCGTCATTTAATAATGTAATGCACTATTGTACATACAATATAAAATAAAAATATTTCATAAATTCTCTTTTCTAAATTACAAATTAAAAGACAAAATTTAATTTATAATTTCATTTTAACATTTTTATTTACAACTCGTAATTCGTTTTTGTATTAATTTTTGACATTTTTAATATTTAAATGACAATTAAATTTCTAACATATCTTCCATTTCCCTCCCTTTAAGTCTGGTAAATCTAAAGTTTTAGATTGGTATAAATATAAACAAGACTTGAAAATTAGTTTACCAAAGACTTCTTTGGTAAAGTAATTTTTAACTTCTGACATGTGTTCTTTGACTTTCTTCTGACTTTTTCTTATTAGGTTTACTAACGATAACTTACACTAATACACGTACGCATTTTTGAGCCTAGTTAATATATAAATAAAGCTATCATTTAAAAGTAAACACAACATGACCTAACAAAAATAAGTACAATAAAAAAGGAAACAAAGCACAAAAATAGTTTATCGTTAACTTTATATATAACTTATAGTTAGCAATAGTGCAAAACCTGGGAAGTAATACAAAATTAACATAAATTAAGTTACTTTGTTTAGTGTTTTAACCAATCTATGTATGGGAGAATTTGCACCGAGAACTTTTTCTCGAAAAGGGGGCCACTAGGTGGTGTATTGGCTTACGTGGATAATTACTTGAAATACGGAACTTAAAACTACTTAACAATAAAGGGCAGTCTGTTATACCATTTAAAAGTTTATATGTGAACTTTTCTTTCACGGAATAGAGACGACCTAAGACAAATCAGGCGCAGGACCCACGGTTTAACATGCTCTCCAAGTCTCCCGTCAACTTCCTAATTTTAGACAAATACTAAGAATTTCTTAACTGAAAACTCAATATCGATTTTTGATTTCGCCCGAGCCGGGACTCGAACACAGGACCTCATGTCTGTAGGCAAACAAGTAGACCACTAGACCAATGAGTCAGTTTCATATAACTTCAATATGTACTTTTTTTATTGCTGGCAGATTAGCGCTTGACTGTGATCCCACCGGAACACAAATCTCTTTGTTTGGCCGTATGTTTTTGCTGGTAGGGTAGTAACTAGCCACGGCCGAAGCCTCCCATCAGTCCAGACTGAATTAGAAAATACAATTTCCTAAATTCGTCTTACCGGGAATCAAACCTGGGACTTCCACTAGCAAAGCGAATACTCGCACCACTGCGCCAGCGGGGCCGTCAAAACCTAGATAACCATGGTGGCTTCGAGATTTAATAGGGCTAAAGTTAGATAACTTTTTTGGAACTTCCAAAAAAGTTATAAAATTAATTTCTGAACACACCCATTAATATTTTGTTAGTTGTTATTATTTGCATTGATAATTACTTTGTGATTACCGAAATAGTAAGATTAAATATCAACAATTAGCGACGATATTCAATTAAATTACTGGGTAAAACAGATCAAAGTAACGTACATGTATCTATGCTTGATGTAACTAGCGTATTAAAATTGATGATGAAATACAGGCTCCGTCTCTAGAATTTTCCAATTACCACATTGTGCGTTATCATTTTTAGAAGATAAAATGGATATTGTGAGTTATCCTGAAATATATGCTGCGGGGGACATTTTTGTAGATGTATAAGGTGGAGATATCCTGCTATGCATTGTATTGTTATGTCTCAAAGGGATGAGGCAGCGTTTTCAATGAAAGCTCCCAGGCTTTATTTCTGACACTTCTAACAAGTATCGTTATATTTCAACTAAGTTACAAGAAACACTGTCAAATTGTATACATAAACTACCCTCAATTCAAACCCGTTTAATAGTTTTTGAGTTTGGGACAAACAGACAGACAAATTATCTGAGGAAAAGGTATCACAATTGCTTGAAGTGAATTGGCGAGAAACAAAACACATATGTAAAATTATTAAAAACCTTTTACAGCAACTTTTTTGGAGTACTCTCTAAAATTAATGGTCTTAAAAAATTGAATATATGTGAAAAATAATAATGAACTTTTAGTATTGTTTATTCAAAATGTTGTCTTTTTGACAAATAAGGATATTAAACTTAGAAGGATCCTAAAGAGTGATTAGGAATTCAATACAGTTAAGTAGGTTTACGTTATGACTCACAAGGGTGAAGTTGTTAACGGAATTACTTAAACATTTTATATAGATGAATAAATTTTTGATTAACAAACGAGTAGAAAGTTTTATGAATAAATTAAAACTTGAAAATATATAGCGCTTTGGAGATGTGGCTTGAAACACAACATTGGATATAAAATTTCTTCGGTACTCTTAACTTTGTGCTACTCCTTATAACTTTTAAGATATCGTAGTCTTTAGAGGGTATAATTTTTTATAGATATATATATTTTTAGTATACTACTTGAGGCAAATCTTCGGTTTAATATGGATTTTAGATAAGTATTTTTTAAACACGGACAAGGTCACGGTCGGATTCTCCAAAGGAATTATAAAGTCACGTATTAATGAAAACTGTATTTAAAAGGCTTAATTGCAAAAAAAAATACGCTAATCTTTGGACCTTTGTGTATTTATAATAACATTTAATGATGAAACAATAAGTATATTCTTTGTAACATAGTAGGGTATATTTTTCTTAGATCTACATAATAAAAATGAAGTGCGTTACGATATTTCCATAAAAAATCATGAAGTAACCTATTGAATTGTTGCAACAATAGTTCCATGTATAATATGAGATTCACGTGACTGGGAACTTGTTAACTATAATATTTTCTACAGGCACCTCCTCCAACAGACAACTCTCGTTTAGGCGCGGGAGCAGCAGCTGTGGCTACAGCTGCTGGCCATGAGCTGGCTGACTTTCCACACAGAGAACTGCTGTTTGGTCTTACTACTACCGGTGATTAAACACAATATGATAAATTTAATTTATAGCATTTGAGGTTTTATTAGTGATATATCGGGCTTCTTACTGCTGATAGGTTAGCGCTTGCCTGTGATTTCATCTGATGGTAACTCATGATGCAATCTAAGATGACAGCGACATGGATTCTATGTAGAATCATACGAGGACGCATGTTTTTTGTTATGGGTTACGTCTTTGTTGGTAATTATTAAAGCTATCCAGAAAATCAGGTCTTAAGAAATAGCGACTTAAATTTTGCTAAATATGCTTTACATTTAAAAAGTATAATCATCGTTCTAGTAGATCTCCTAGACAAAGTTTATATAACATTTAATTTCTTAGTTTGCCAGCTTTGAACATTAAATTAATATATTTACATGTCATAAGTTGTACGTGAAACATTTTTACATAATAATGTGAAAAGCTATAGACTACGCTAAAGCGTTTTAAAGGAACTTTTTAATTAAATATGAATGCCGTGGCAGAGCGGCTCATAAATTTATGCAAATGAATGACATGCCATTACTTGCAGAATCTTACTTGGAATTCAATGCTCAAGACTTGGAGTTCGGGTTCAACGAGAGCAGGAGAGACCGCATTCTGCGCACCTTCGTCCGCAACGCCTACTATTACCACCTCAATGAGATTTATTCCACCCTAAAGAATGAGTACACGGACTGGGACAAACCGGTGCAGAATCCGCTTAGCGTGCGGGACGCTACGCTCGAGGTACGGAATTCATTTTAATATCATTGAAACTTTGCTAAGGAACTTTCTTGTATTTGTCTTAGTTTGTAGATAACTAGGAATTATTCTGTAAAGTTCCACACAAGGTTGCCAGTTTTCAATATTTTTGTTTACGTACCTGTGTTCGTTAATCACTTAGTATATCGTACAATAGACACCTTGTTCCATTGCATTATTTGATATAATTATATAGAATGCATGACAAATTGCGTATCTTTAAATTATTGAAATTTGAAGTATAATACAGAAGAATATTAATGCAATTAGCGTCATTGGTCTAGTGGTTAATTAAAATCAAATCAAAATATCTTTATTCGAGTAGCCATATTATAGCACTTTTGAATCGTTAAATTATATTTTTTTCCCACACTCTGATTCTAATATACGTCTGATGATGGGATTCAAGAAGGAAAGTTACGAGGTTAACACGTTCGATTACAGACCTGAAGTTCTGGATTCGAGTCGGACCAATTCAAAAATCGATATTGAATTTTCTATTGAGATTTTCTCAATATTTGCCCGAAGTTGGGAAGTTGGCGGTGTGTTTCACCCCGTGCTTCGGAGAGCACGTTAAGCCGTCGGTCCTGCGTCGGATCTCTCTCCGATCGTATCGGACTGCCGTCACATCAGATTATAAGAGTCAAGGAATAGAGAGTGCATTATGCCTGCCAATCCGCAACGGAGCAGCGTGGTGGGCCTATGCTCTAAAACCTTCTCTTATAAGAGTGAGGAGGCCTGTACACAGCAGTGGGACGTTAATGGGCTGCTGTTTACCTTATATTTAAAGAATACTACCTTTTCCCCGAAGTATCACTGGTGTTGTTTCTGGGGAATATGAGGAAATCCGTAGGCAGTAACATAATTTTTTCTGAATTTTTCCAATCTGTCGAGGCGAAGATGAATCTAATAAATCAAATTTCATTAAAATAGCTCCTGCTATTTTTGACTTTGTTATATATATACCTATATATACATCATCTAAGTATCTTTTTTCTCAGTATATAATTAATATTTTTAATGTATGTGAAATAGCTATGATTTACAGATTACGGACAATATTTTGCAAGGTACAATTCCTAAAACAACTTTCAACTCTATCCAAATTTTCATGTACTCCGCGCACTGTCTATAAATTTTTTCTATGTACCTTCCAAAAGATATAAAAAGCCGTGTTTGTTTTTCAGCGAACATATCTCGTGCACTGTGCTCCATTTTTAACGGCTATTCCTTTGTTTCCCCGGTTGATAAGGGCGCAGGCACCGAGAGGTGGCTGAATTCTCTCTACGTGACCCAAGGCGTGATGATTAATGAACTACGTCTCCGGCCCTGACTTCCTTTTAAGATTCCCTTCTACAATGGACTGCTCAAAGTTAAATACAATTCATCATTTTCAATGGAAAATGAGACATAATATTGTCAGTTATGTAAATTTTTTTTAGGAATTTCTATGGAATACAGTTTTAATCGCTATATTAGAAAGTGAATGTGCTCCTTTCTTATATCTTAACACATACAGACTTTGAAGAGAAATCACTGAACTATCTGATTTATGAATGAAATGGAATTCATAGTCATTAACTCGCTCACTCTAATCTTGCCACCCAATGGTGGCAAAAAAACTGATTTTTTTTTGGCTCAGAACCTTTTTTATGACATGAAGTATGAAACAATCATACCTAATTTTGTTTTTAAATGTTCAAATCAACTCTTAAATCTTTGAAATCGTTAGTAGTCTGTGCGTTGGTAATACATCTACCACCGGTTCGGATACTTGATTCCGCTTGGAAGAAATCGGCAAAAACTCTACAGATTCTCCTTTTAATTTAGTTTTTGTAGGTTATAACGTTTAGCTTTCATTTGCAACTGGAATCAAGTCCAAACATCTTTGTCGCTTAAATAATCCTCAACATTATAATATGCCTTTTGTAGTAGGACATTTTTAACACATTTCTTAAAAATATGTAAAGGCAAGGCTCAACCCGACAAATAATTTCTGAACCTTCTTCACTCTACAGTATGACATTACAAGTTTGTTTTTATTTCTTGTGTTTCGCTCTTTTTGCCGAATTAGTGAATATTATTACGGATATATAAAATGTTATTCAATATGTACGGTACTGTGAGTATTGATTTTTCTTTGAATTTATCTCTTAAGGAAACGGGAGATCCCAATTGATATTTTAGTAGTTAATTAGTTTTCTATGTTTGGAAGGACTAAGTTAACAGAAAACGTCAGAAGCTACGTAAATATGTATTTTTCTATATATACATATAAGAGATATTCATGGGTCTATTGACTCATCATGATATATCTGGAACCATGAGGTCTAGAGCCTTGAAATTGAGTAACAATATTCCTTTTGCCGAGTAGAGGTCAGCTTAGTACGGATTTTGCGAAATTCCACACGCAAGGGGGGTTGTGGGGGTGTTAACTATTGACTCATCACGATATCTCTGAAAACATAAGACCTAGAGAATTGAAATTTGGAAGGAATATTCCTTTTGTCGAATAAAAGTCTTGTTTCTTATTTGTAAAACAATTTGCCTAAATTAATGAAATTGCTACCCAAAAAATATTCCACCCAGGCGAAGTCGCGGGTTCAGCTAATAACATATATGTAGGTATATTGTCACTAATTAACGTAAATTGAAAATAATAATATGACCAATAATATGTATTTGTAGACGAGCGACCATGTCGGCTTTTCAAGTGATTCGCTCATTATTTTTATATCTAATATCTTTTTGTTAAGCTGTGCCATGCATATATAACTGTGATATTAACTACTCAATAATTTTTCCTGCTATTTATTCAATTTATAACAAAATCGATAAAACAATGGGAGGCGAGTGTAAGTTAATAATAAGAACTGAATAGTTCTTAATATTATGGAGATTGACTGCCTCATTGGTCTAGTGGTTAGCATGTTCGGCCACAGACATGAGGTCCTGGGTTCGAGTCCCGGGTCGGGCCAATTCAAAAACCAATATTGAATTTTTGTTACGATTTTCTCAATATTTGCCTGAAGTTGGGAAATTGGCGGTGTGATCCACCCCCGTGCCTCCGAGAGCACATTAAGCCGTCGGTCCTGCGCCTGATCTCTCTTCGATTGTGTCGGATTTTCCGTCACATCGGTCTATGAGAGTGAAGGAATAGAGAGTGCACTTGTGTACTATGCCTGCCAACCCGCAATGGAGCATCGTGGTGGGTTTATGCTCTAATAACCCTCTCTCGTATGAGTGAGGAGGCCTGTGCCCAGCAGTGGGACGTTAATGGGCTTGTACTTACTTACTTTATTATGGATATTATATAATACATATTTTAATAAAAAATATTTAAACTATAGCCATATTGGGTGTTAATTGAACACTAGTTCAAACAAGTCTTAACTTCCAATATATAAGTAAAGTATTTCGGTAGCTGACAGCGGACAGTGCAAAATTGTTAAAACGGTATGACAGTGACTTCGGGATAACAGTCGATCTTAATTAAAGCCCCTAGCGATTTTAGCCAACTCTTGTGATGAACAAAGGAAGGTAATAACGCCTTTATACCCTGAACATATAAGTTAGCCTTTAATTATATTGGAAACCGAAATGACTTGAAAGATATTTATATATTTAGCTCTCTGATATAAATTGAAAAAGTTCAGGAATTGGTTATTAAAAAATATATTCAATAATCCCTTGCAATAACTCAACTTTCTTATTTTTCAAAATAAGATTATTATAATTGGAACTAACTACTGCTAAAAATTCTAATATTCTTATATATATATATATAGAGAGAGAGAGAATAGAGAGAACGGAGAAGTATAAAGCACAGGGGCGTAGGGTTCTCCGCCGACATCGCCATTAATGGGATCCATTATTTAATTTCTTATTCTGTGGGCGTTCGTGGGTAATGTTGGTGCAATCAAACACTTTATTAATTAACTCGGATTATAATGTTCAATCACTTAATGTTCCCGATATCAATTTACACAAACTCATTAACACTAATAGTTAGGAATGCGACAGTTTCAATAGTCGACCACTCCGGCCGACCGCCACTCGAGAACTGCCGAGATGCGCCGGACTGCCATTTATTGACTCTACCCCCACGCCGATACACATATGGCGCCAGCGTTCCACAGACTCTTGCACTCCGATATATATATATATATATATATATATAAGAGATATCCAGGTATCTATTGACTCATTACGATATCTCTGAAATCATTCGGCTTAAAGACTTGAAATTTGATAGGAGTATTTCTTTTGTCGAGTAGGTCAGCTATGAACGGATTTTACGAAATTACACCCGCGAGGGGGGCTACGGGGTATTATACGTATGATTCTTATTTGTTAAACAATTTGCCTAAATTCATGAAAATACTACCCAAAAAAACATTTCACGGGTTTAGCTAGTATACCAAATAACAATTTACTTCGCAAAAATTTACATGGAAGTAGTTGATCCCAGCGTCATTTCCGTGGTTTACAAACTCTTAGGACTACGGAGACATTGTCATGATCCATTTCTAGTGAAACGGTGTAAGGCAAATAGGCAAATATGGTTTCAAATTTTATAAAGGACATCGGTAGAAACAATTTTTGTGTTTTATATGCATAGATGTATAGAGAATACATAATCAACAATATCAAATTGCTACGCCATCAAATACTGAAGATAGTTTCACGAAATAAAATATCAGCACTGAAGATCTTAATTTACCAGAAGCTGTCTTACAACTCACCCATCATTCTTAATGTATTAACTAAGCCCAAAATTCTCTTGTACCTTAAATAATAACGTAGCTGTTAAAGGCTTTCGTGGAAATCCTTAATAAAATTCGCTAAGTCAGCAATTACTTAACTTACTTTAGTTTAAGGCGATTCCTTCTGTGCCTGTTTATTGGTATTTTCATACCAATTCATTTTATAATAGACAAGCAACCCGCAGTAGTAATGCATATTATGGCAAAACGTTATATCTGTCGTAGGATTGCATCAGAGCGATAAGGCGAATATGTAGATTAGATTTAAATGTGATATAACTTCTTTAAGGTTTGATGTAACTTTTGTATGTAGATATTAAAAACAAACTGAAAAATTACCTAAACTAATATTATAAAGAGGAAAAAAATTGTGTTTTTGTATATTTGTAACGTTTTCACACAAAAACCACTGGACCGATTATAAAAATATTTTCACCAATAGAAATTTAATTAACCAATATAAATATGCATTATTAATGCAACCCTAGGTGTGACTATGGGCCTCATTCGAAAGCTCAGAGTCACTCAGAGTGCGATGGTGAGGGCTATGCTTGGAGTTTCTCTACGCGATCAAATCAGAAATGAGGAGATCCGTAGCAGAACCAAAGTCACCGACATAGCCCTACGAATCGCGAACTTGAAGTGGCAATGGGCGGGGTACATAGTCCGACGGACCGCTGGACGTTGGGGTCAGAAGGTGCTGAAGTGGCGACCCCGCACCGAGCGGCGCAGTGTAGGGAGACCCCCCACAAGGTGGACCGACGATATAAAGAGGGTCGCCGGTAGCCGCTGGAGCCAGGCGGCGCAAGACCGAGCCTTGCGGACGTCATTACGTGAGATCTATGTCCAGCAGTGGACGTCCATCGATTGAAGCGACGACGACGACGACGAAGGTGTGAGAAAATTGGTCACAAAAATTCTGCCATCGCGTGCGCCGGGGAAACTACTGATGTTAGAACAAAAAAAAGTTCTACAATATTACGGACGGCATTAATATCCACAAAAAAGTCTGCGATACCATATGTCCAACTACTGTAGTTAGCCACTGTAACTACTTTTTTACATTTTAAAAGTTAATAAAAGTGCCGACAATAAACTTTAAAAAGTTATAAGTTATGCTTTGCTTGATAACCGTGGACATTAAGCAAGTCCCGTCATCATCAGAAATTTATGAAACTCCGTTCAGTAGTTCTTGAGTCCAGTCGCGAAGAGATATGAACAGACGAGATGGAAGTCTTTTTTTATAATAGATAAGAATGAAGTTACCTTGTCATTTTTTTAATTATATGCATACAGCATATTTAGCGGAACATAAAAATCTAATCGGAAAATATTTGATATTAGTATCATATAAGGTTATGATACTGATATCAAACCTTTATTTTATTTTTTATGTTCCGCTTAATATTCCGGTGTGAATAGATAAGGGTCAAGTGTTTAAGCGATAAAAAAAAACAACAAAATTTCGACCTCAACTCAATACAATTGTGAAAAACTTACAAGAAAATGATTATCTATAAAAATAGATATTATACATGTATCTATGTTATATGAATTAATATTATAAAGAGGAAACATTTATAATAAATATTTATGTATGGAAGTTTTGTGGATGTGTTTATGTATGTTAAAAATCCCGATCCATAAAATCACATTCTATGAGCATTCCTTTACTGTGCAGGCGGAAAAATTGTGGAATGCAGTACCACACAAAATCCAAGAAACAAAATCATTGCTGGCATTAAAAAAATGCTAAATGAACATTTTCTTTTAATGACTAAAGTTTAAACGATTTATGTATAAATTTACATATATTTAAAATATATCTAAGTTTATTATTATATAAGCTGTGTATGTTCTTATATTTTCGCGTTATATGTGTATTAATATGTAGATATTAATATGTATGTTTATAGCATTGTCCATCAGTTTCAATACTCATTGCTTTTTAAACCCAAGGGTTGTCTGGATGAAATTGCTATTTAGCGATAAGATCGCCTTTTGTACATGTATTTATTAGTAAGTAATATGTTAAATTGTTATTTCTTGATGTGCAATAAAGTATACAAACAAACAAACAAACAATATGTTTGTAACGTTTTCACACAAAAAACTACTAGACTGATTTCAAAAATGTTTTTACCATTAGAAAGCTGTATTTTTACTGATCGACATAGGCTATATTACTTTCTGAATTTAAAAATCTCACTCTACAGAAAATGATGTATCCCGAGTCGAAATCCAGTGTCAAATAAGAAAGTTCTGAGATAATGAAGTCTCACAAATAATTCTCTTCTTTATTATTATAGAAAAAAGTTTTGCATTTTAGGTTATTGTTTATATTTTTAACAAATTATAAAAAATTACGCTAAAAATTTGCAGAGCGATTTAAAATGTTAGCAGACTATGATCTTAGATAATTTTGCCGTAGTCAAGCGCTAACATGTATTAAACAAAAGAAAAGTTTATTATAAGTTTTACAAATGCGGCTACTTTTAAAACTTAAATTACATACGTCTATATTCGTAGACAACTGAATATTATCAGTAAATTTTATTTTTGTTACAGGTTCTAAGTGATGGACGAACCGCAGCGCCTTTAATACGTCTCGGATACCTCCACGCTCTACGTGGTGGTGTTACATACTTTACACATTTTCACCATCTGTCGGTAGATAAAGATTACCCACAGGTCAGTTAAAGTAAAATATTAAGAATATGCTTTTTCATGTATAATTTTATTAAGTAATTAACATAGGCTTTATAAATTTTTAATATATACACACCGGCATATTTATATATTAAAAATTTATATTTCGATAAATAAAGACTGCCTCATTGGTCTAGTAGTTAGCATGTTCGGCGACAGACATGCAGTCCTGGGTTCAAGTCTTGGGTCGGGCCAATTCAAAAATCGATATTGAGGTTTTTTATTAAGATTGCCTCGGAGAGCACTTTAAGCCGTCGATTCTGCGCCTGATCTATCTCCGGTCATGTTGGATTTCCTTTACATCAGACTATGAGAGTGAAAGAATAGAGAGTGTACTTGTGTACTATGCCTGCCAATCCGCAGTGGAGCAGCGTGGTGGGTCTATGCTCTAATAACTATATATGCTCTAATATGAGTGTGGAGGCCTATGGGATGTTAATGGGCTGTAAAATCAAATAAAGCTTACCTACACGTAATTTAAGGTATACTGTCAGCAATAACAACGTTTAGTTATGACTTTAATAAGAATACTGAGGTAAGCCATTATCAATTTAACAGCTTGTTAATACACCTTTGAGTTTTTTTAACGTATACAATAATCTATCTACATGTTTATTGTTGATTATCTTCGACACCCTTTGACTGAGTATTACCCAATGTTATAAGGATCAAATTAGGTGATTTTTAGTTCAAAATTTGCACGAAACTAAGATTACAATTGTATAAGTAATGTCAAACTGAGCCACAGTGCAGGGCATCCAGTTTGGTAATCATCCAATTTTCTTAGTGTCACATATATCAGTTGTAATTTATAGTGGTATACTTGACTACGAATTCAATAATAGAAAATTATTCTGGGGTTTGATGTCGCTATGAACTTTTGAAACGAGTGTCACACTTGGTAAACCCTTGTTTAAATTCTGTGGCAAAGTTTAGTGAATATCAAAGTGATAGCCGCATTCAGACAAAGTAGGGCTAGTAGCTATATGGGATTTTAGTCTCTGGTTTTTTTTACAAAGGTTTACACATAACATTGGTGATAATTGACCTTAGTAGCGTTTTAACTGCAAAAGAGACTTTTCTCCTTGTTAGGAGGCAACTAGCTTCAATCAAAGCTTTACAAGTGTCCAGACAGAGAAATTAGGAAATGCAATTCCAGAATCTCTTCTTCTTGAAATCAAACCTAATACCACTTCAATTTGCAAAAACAATTGCTATGTCTGTTTGTGATTGTATTATATTAATTAATATATATTTGTCAGTTTTTTGATATAATTACTTAAAATATTTCAAAATAAACAAGGTGACTTCAGTCACAGTCATACTATCCCATAATAAAAATAAAGCACAAATTTTATATTTGCCCATAGAATATAATACATTAGTCACCTTTTCACTTTACGACGAATAGTAACATTTTACGCTTTTATTACGTTCACGTGAATATAAAATGAGGTTTAAGGTTTTCGAATAAAATACGTTTAGGCACGTACTCGTGTGGCAACGTCCAAAAATGGCTATTTACCATGAACGTAACATAAAAGCGTTTGCTGAAATAATCAGAATATACACATTTAACGTACAGTATTAAAATGAGCGTATTGTTCAGTTTTTAAATGTTGAGTTTTGTTTAAAATATGATTTCATTTGGCCTTGCAAACTCGGAATTTTAAATTTTGGTACACAAAGCCAAGCTCATTTTTATTAAGTGATAAAATCATTATTCATTTCGATGTTTATGAAACGAGGAAAAGGATATTATATGGGAAATTGTTACAAAATAAATTTTAGTGTGACATGGCTTGGATGTATGCCGGTTATGCCAAAACCTATCTTTTACATACATAAAGTAATTGATATACTTGTATATTAAATATATCATGACATTAATATAGGATTTAGTTATAATATAATTTTTATCACCAGTTTATAACAACAGATAATGGTACATACATACATAGCATGACGCCTCATTCCCATAGGGGTAAGCAGAGACAACGTCCTTCCACTTGCCACGATCCTTGCATATCTCCTTCGCTTCTTCGCTTCTTTTGCTTCATGATATATAATGGTACTCATACGTAATAAAAATATCCATATATATACAATGGCAAATAAAAAAAACACTTAAAGACAAGTCATAAAGGAACTTTACAAAAGGAATTATACAAAGAACTTAACAGTGTTTTGCGAGATTCGTTCGAATGTTTCTTTTAGAAAGAATCACCTTTATAACTCGCTTTGAACTAAGTATTGATATCCTAGGGGATATGAAGGCATTATGACTTGAAAAAGGACAATATAAGAAGAAAAAAACTTATACTGACTTATACTATAACAAACAAACATATAGGAACACAAAGAAAAAACAATATGAATGAAAAGGCGGCCTTATTGCTCTGAGCTATCTCTTCCAGGCAATTTCAATTAAGATAAAAATTTGTAATATATTCTGGTCGAGTGCAAATGAAGAATTTTTTCAAAATTCAACATGTGTTGTTATTCAAGTAGGCTTTGAATCATCAAATTTACTATTACTAGTTGACCCAGCAAACGTTGTTTTTCCAAATAATTACTATTATCGCTATTGAAAAATAGGGGTTGCTGACAGACGTATACAGTTACCCTGGAATGACTTTTTTTTAATGTGAAGTATATAATAATACATACACACACATATTTACAGATATATACATATACTCCTATACCTATATAATAGATAAATAATAATTTTTAAACGACACTGAAATGTAGGGAGGGAATTGGAATGTCGAGCTTCATTGGGTAGTGTATCCAACAATTTTATTGAAATGGCAGTAAAAGAATTCCCGTAATAGATGATGGTGTTGCATACAGGTGTTTCGAGACGATTGTTAAACCTTGACCGAAGTTCTTTAAGTAGGTAGGGAAGTAGGCATCGCTACGAATTTTGTAAAATATATATCGAATAACCAGAAAGCTAGCCGGTCAAATACATTCGGTTGCTATGGCGTGTATAATAGCTATTCAACTTTGAATAGCGTTTCGACTCTTACAATGAGCTTTAAGCATGTGTGTTTCCAACTTGCTAGGAATATTTACACTTAATGAGCATAAAAGCTCTGCAGAAATATGTGAAAAGTAGAAATTTTAGTGTAATTTTTGTAGATGTACCCTTTGTCAGAGTTTAAATGTGTTACTTAATGAGCCTCTAATGTTTTAGCGTACTTCGTACTACTTAAATATTATGTGAAATTTTTGTCTTTATACTTCGTTTTATTGAAGTGGAAACTCCTTTTGGTGTACTGTGTGTATTTTATGGGTATTGATTAAGCCAGAGTTGTAACGCTCGGGTATGTCACGCTCGTTCATGTAAAATCGTCATTCGTTGACTAAAAGAACAACGTTATAAACCACTGAGCTTCATTCCTATATTACAAAAAAAAATTTATCCCTTTATTCATACTTATAATTTAATTTTTTATTATGTTTTCACTTTATTAATAAACAAAAAGATTAACATAGTTGTTTTTCGCATTATTTTAACCTCGCCTTAACGAAATTATAACTTTTGTCGTATGGTCTTTAGCAATTCTTGTGATATGATTATTGTAACCATCTTTAGTTTAACTACACGTACAAATGTGATTAACTTAAATGCAATTTGTAGTCGAGTTATAAAAATTAATAATACGTACTCTGTGTGTCCTCGTTTTAAGTAAGGAGTTGATATTACTGCTTCTGTAGCAAAGTATTACAGTTTCTGGTTTCAAATCTATATCCGTGTTAGATATTAAATCAAATCATATTTTAGTTTTGTCAAGTTTTTATGTTCGATGAGAATATAACTTAATTATTTTCAAATAGTTTATGGATATTTCGTATAAATTGTTATGGTGACTTTGTATTGTATTTAAAAATATTGTATTTAACAAGTTGTTATACTGACAGCTTATTAGATTTAAATATATACATTAATTTATATCCATATTATTTTTATGTAAAAAGATACAGTTTTATATTTCGTTTATATTATATTTAACGGCGAATACATAGAAGAATAATTAAAAGAGCTGTTAAATAATAACATGTACAAAGAAATGTATGTTGAAAACAATTAATCCCTATTTTGTACTTGGAAGATTCCTCGTGTGATTACATTCCAGGAACGTATACGAAGCTCTGTGTGCTTGTTTCTAATACGTACCGAGATGGTATGGAATGCTTTCCTGGTATTTGCTAGTATATTGCTCTCTTAAAGATATTCCAGATTTAGGTCTTCCAAAAGATATGCATCAGGTCTTCCGATAAAATTATATTATATGCATATAATTAAAGTTTACAAATTTTCTAAGGTTATTTTGCACTTTGTATAAGCTACTCCAATTTTACTATAGAAAACATAAATCTATTCCTGTATATTTTAGGTTGATGATTCGATTCCTCTATGTTACCACTGGATCGGTAAATACGCGAGTTATATTGCTGGGCAAATTATTTTAATAAGATGAATGATTCTTTAGATGAAGGTAGATCAAATTTTCACGATTATTTTAGTTCGTTGTTTACGTCATGAATACGTATATAAATGAGTAGTGTCAAAGGTAGATATTAAAATATTAAGAATTATTAGAAAATATTGTCTTTATATAGAAAATGAAAATGTACCTACACGTTTTTAAAAGTTATAGCATTTTGTATAATAAAGTAAGCAGCTTAAGTCGCGACTTTCCAAGATGTTTTTATTCAATTTAGGTCTTTCAGAGGCAAAATTTCATTTCTTTATTAGGTGATGAATTTGAATAATATTTTCCGACGTGAATACGTCTCTGAATAATTTGTATAAACCATATATTTATTTTCTTCAAAGAACAGCTTTTTATGATAATAATTTCAATATGAAAAATATGTTTTCTACTTTTTCAATTACGTTTTCAATTTCTAAAAATAAGTTATAATGATGGACAAGTAAAGCGATTTTGAAAAAATCTAAAATATTTGTATACGAAACTGTCACTTTAACTTATGGGCATGAAAAATTACCAAAATCATATTATATTGAAGATATATTTGTCTTTAGCGCCCGGGATCCGTCCATGGAGAAGATTTGCCATACTACCTTGGAGTTCCTTTCGCCCTTTCCCATCATCAGCAGAATTTTACGCAACAGGAACAGAAGGTTGCCAAGCTATGTATGCATTACCTCGCCAACTTTGTCAAATATGGGTAAGTTAATAATAATTAACTGAATTAATTTTTTTACAATATAATCTGATGTTAAAATAATTTCTTTCAGTTAAATATAAAGCCATAGAAGCTCTGTCATAATTTCTTAGATACAGAGCATATCTACACAAATACATAAAATTGGCGTGATTGTTTGAATTTTCAAATGAATACCTACCAAATATAATTTCAATAAATGCATACGAAAGTATGTACAGTTTGATTCGGGCAATCTTTGAAATGGCAAGACCGATTTTGATGAAGCCTTTACTGGCAGATAGCTGATGTTATAAGGAGTAATTTGGGTTACTTTTATTTTTAAAAAGGGGTCGGGAGTCATGCGGGGAACAGCTATTTAAGATAACCTATGACTATTCAAAGGTGACAACCCAAAATGTTTAATTTTAGACTTTGAAGGAAACTACTTTAAAATTTACGAAATGAGAAATGGTTCTCATGTAAATCTAGAATATACTTGATAAATCTGTTAAAAATTACTGTAGTATATCAATTTCACCACACTGTAAAAAAGCTCTTTATTAGCTATTTAAAAAAAAATAAAAAGTGCGTGCGTACAAAGTCCACATGTCAGTAATGAAACTTGGCAAACTAATTTTTAAGTCTTGCTTGTATATATGCAAATCTAAAACTTTAGTTTTACCAGACTACTTAAGGAATAAAGAAAGATGTGTTGGGAATTTAATTAATTTAATTGTTATTAAAATAATAAAAGTATCGAAAATTAATACAAATTATTTATTGAAATCTCAAATGACGAATTGTAAATAAAAATTGTTACTGAAATATTGTTTTTGAATTAAAAATTTAGAAAAGAGAATTTATGACATCTTTTTTTATAGTTTATGAAAAATAGTATATTAAGTTATTAAATGACGCGTGGCAAATTAAAATGCCCCTTTAAACGAATTAGCATAAAAAACGCTGCACATATTCGTGGCGCGTTTCATCTGTAAAAATTTTACCCTCATGCGCCTAAAGAAGTTTCAGTTCAAAAACTTTAACTTAATTTATTAAAATAACTTCTCAGTGAAAAAAAAAATACAATCACAGTTTTTACGCCTTATGATATACATAAGGGTGTCATTATTTCTCAAATGGACGTTCCTCAAAGCGGACATTTTAATTAACATCGCAAGATAAAGCACTTCCCATCTTATTGCAAGAGATTTAGTGGCTTTAATTTAAATACTTCAACGTTTTCTGTCACACTTATTTCACTCTATAATTAGAAATGGTAGAAAAATCTTAGGACTTTGTTATATATAAATTAGAGTACATTTATTTCTCAGCTGGATCTCTAATGGAATAGAAAAGAATAGTATTATATTTTGTTTTATTTGTAAAATGTTTTACAATCTCTTTATTTAATTCATCACTTTTGAATTTTCATATAATTATTACCAGGAAACGACTGATGATGATATTAAAAAGTGACTTAAAATCCAAATTTACAAGCTCCCTCGAGGAGACTTTTCTTTTGTTAAAAGTTAATTTTGGTAATAGGATTTTGCTAGTTGTAGATGCTATAAGACTAAACTAGTAAAAGATAATTTACCTTTTATGGTTTCTACACAACACTATACAGTAATAAAATTTGATTAGTAGGGCAATAGGTATTTGTTAGAGGGGTGGTAATTAACCCCAGCGATCAGCATGAAGCTTCCCGGTCCAGACTTAGACAAAATAGAAAATGCAATAGCTTAAATTTGTCACGCCGGGAGTCGAATTCAGGACCTCTGCTAAGGACTCTGCTGGGAGCGTCAAATTTACGTCTTTTAAGTAAAATCTACGTCTTGTGGCAATCAGTAAAAATATTTTCTTCGGTATAGCAATCCAAACGATCCGTCTGCAACGCCGCCGCCCAACCCCGTGATGGGAGAGTCGCCCACCCTCGGCCCCGACCAGACGCCCTACTGGGACACATATGACACTATCAACCAGCTTTATATGGAAATTAGTACGTCTCTTAATATATTTTTTAAAGATTATGTTCAATAAGTTTAATGCATTCTCATAATTGAGCCTGCGAACGGCCTCACGAATATTGTATTTTTTGTAATAATGTTGAAAGATATAAACCGAAAAAAATCGATATTGAGTTTTCAATTAAGATTTTCTTAATATATTCCCGAAGTTGGGATATTGGCGGTGTGTTTCAACCCCGTGCCTCGGAGAGCACTTTAAGCAGTCGGTCCTGCGACTGGTGTTACACACACACGGTCACATTTGACTAAGGGAGTGAAGGAATAGAGAGTACACTTGTATACAATGCCTGCCAATCCGCAGTAGAGCACCGTGGTGGGTCTATACTCTAAAAACCCTCTCTTATATGAGTGAGGTCTGTGCCCAGCAGTGGGACGTTATTGGGCTGCTACTTTTAGATGTAAACCAACCTAACATATATTTATGATAAATGGTGAAGATGGATCTCGAAAGAAAATGTATTGTCAGTAGAATTACTTCAATATCTTCTAAAGTTAGTGTTTTTTTAGCTTAAATTCTCTCATTACTTATTGTTACGAGATCCCGGCTAAGGCTTTAGTACATAGCAAAAAAGGGGAATGATTATTATTTATTTTTTAATTAAAAAATACCTTTATGTAACTAGATAAAATATTTGAGTTGAACGCTTGACTATACCATTACGTTTCAAAAGTTTAAGGTATTTTAATGTTTTGAACCCTCGTCCCTGCATTAATTTCAATTTGTCCCTGTGATTTGGGTCACAGGTGGCAAATCTGAAATGAGGAGTCACTACCGCGGTCACAAGATGTCCCTGTGGTTATCCCTCATACCGCAGTTGCATCGCCCTGGATCCGACTTGCCCGACGCTGCTATGAGTCATCACCATTTTCAAACCGATAATGCTAATTATTACGAAGGTATAATTTTATTCAATATATATTGTACTTAGCTCAATCATCTTCCAAGAAAATCGAGATATTTCAAAATGTAGTTCTTACACTCAATGTTGAGTAATAAGATAATTTAAATGTTCGGGTTTTATGACCTACTGTGTTAATGTCAATATTATGAGCCTGTTTCTGTAAAAGCAGTTTAATTTAACAACTATTTAAAAATTTCCATTTTATAAAATATTTAATATTATTACGATGCAACTATAAGATATTAATATTTAATTTTAATCAGGTGCAATAAGGACTCAGTCGCTGTCTCGTGCTAATGTACCGCATGTTGTGAACATTGATATTGGCAATGTACGTGGTGACGGGCGCAGCACTCTTCCTCCTCGTGCTGTTTCTCCAAAACCATCACCGCCACCACCAGCGTCAACAGAGTGCCCTCCAAATGCCACAACTACACCGCTACAACCTGATGATGCACTTCTACGTAGATTGGCTTCATCACACTATCAATCATATACTGCAGCTCTTACGGTTACTATAGCTGTTGGTTGCTTCCTACTACTACTCAACGTTCTTATCTTTGCAGGAATTTATCACCAAAGGGGCTCCCGGCCTCGGCGTTGTAAAGATGACTTAGTTGAGGCCGGGAGCTCATCGTCTTCCGATAACTACGACGGAAAATTAGATTATGAAGTTCATGCGTTTGATGGTAAAGGTTTCAGTTTTGAGTGCAAATCTTCACATGTGCCTCGTGGTTCCGGTTCGAAGTTTGATTTACGGACGTTATCGGATTGTGGGGAACCTACTTTTGGTGAGTACAGTTGTTACGATGAAAAACATCGTGCAGCACGTAGTTCGCTGCCTGATGTAAGTGTAGGCAGCGCAATAGAGGCAGGAAGTGTTGTTTGTATCGATACTCAGAAGCCAGATATACAAAGAGTAGATAGCAGAAATGTCGATGCAATAGGAAGGACTAGCACTTTTGAGCCACGTGTCGTAGATAGCTCCACTCAAGTGAAATTTGGTCCAGTAGCAGATTCGTCTGATAATTCAGAAACAAACGGTGACTCTGAGTCAGGTGCCGCTGGAGGGTCAGGTTTAAGAGTTCCTCCAGCAGTAACTACGCCAGCACCTCCAGGAATAATGAAGAAAAGGGTACAGATACAAGAGATATCCGTATGAGAATTAGAGAAATTAGACTCTGCAGAGGTGGTAGTGAATGAACGAACAAAATTGTGATTAGTGGTTATGATCTGTGTAAATACACTTTATATATTACATTAATGTAGTCCAAGTCATAATATATTGACTATCTTGTAAATAATGTGAACATAAAGTGCGCTATAATATAAGATATGTCCGACATGGAATTATTGCATTTGATATAAATTCACTGTAAATATGTAGGTATGTAAACATGACAACTTTACCCCTTTACTTAGATGTAATAAATATTCTTAATGGTAAAGCAGAAATACTTAATAGAGATGAGTAAACGTCATAAATCCTACAACAAAATGACAAGTACAACTAAAACCGTAATTTCATATAATTTAAGTCGATAATACATTTTATCTTATCTCTGTTACATATATCTGAAGTTATTTGAATGTAGATCATCTTGGCCCTATATATACACTTAATAAATGTGAATATAACAATAATATAGTGCGAAAAGACTTAAGTGTATTAGTCATAATATAATTTTATCAATAAAGAAGTGTTTCAGAAATCGTAGGCTAATTATTATGTATGTTGTAATTTTTTGTAAAGTTATTTTGTTTGAGACGTATTAATTTTAAGTAGTTTTTGATAAGTAAATATTGAACACTATTCTATGTACCCGTTACCACAAATGGACGAGTACATTCTTCATGATATAAACATTTAACTCTTGCAACTATGATTCAGTTATCAGAAGGTGAACAGGGTACTTTGCAACTACTTGAATACCAAAGAAATCTTCCACTAAATACAGCCCCTGTTTGACTAACACAATCAAAATATAAAATTAATGAAAAATAATGTGTAATACGTTATGATTTTTATATCTTAGCATGGAAATGCTAATTGAGAAATTTATATTGACCATTTTAATTGCTATTTACATCTTTATGGTGTTATCATCACATTATAAGGTTTATTATTGTGGCAAAATATATAGTGCAATCTTACAATGATGATTCTATTGGTCACAAGATTGAACAGGATCTTTTGTTTGATTGCCAACATAAATATGATGTTTAACTTAAGTATATTCGCAGTTAACATGTGAAAATGTAATGATGTTTCTAGTCCAAAGGTTTTGATATAACTAGTACTCGTCCATATTTTATCTTCCCAGGAATTGATGATGTAAGTAATGATGAGTGATTTTAGTATATATAAATGCGTTGTTATCCATATTGTGACAAAATGTGTCTTGTAATATAATCGAGATTTTATTTGTATTTTTTTATTGTTAATAATCAGTTTTTGTACCAAATACGGTTTATCCAACATTGTAAAATCAGGTAGTCAGTAAGGCGTATGCAGGACAATTTTGCAAACAATATTTTGCAACTTACTAGTGATCTAGCGTGAACAGGTGTTTCTCACTAAGATTTATAATAATATTTTAATTCAAAATTATTATCCTTGTTCGGCTAACAAAAATTATACTAAGCTTTTATATATCCAAAAAGCGGCATTGGAAATAAAGGCCTATTATTTTGAACATCATATTAATATTCTAAATGCATTGAAAAGAACTATCTTAAATTTATTTGGTTAATTGTGAGTGTATCTTTCTGATCAAAGACAGCTCAATACTAGGAGAAACAAAAATAAATCTCTGTTTTAATTTACCATATAATTGCGTATAACTTATTGCCATTACTGTTATATTAAGTATAAATAATTAATAAAACTACAACTGTGACGTGTTGAATGTAACTTTCTCGATCTCTTGGTTGACGGTAATCGACTTTAAAAATCGTTGCACAGCATACTTAAAGAATTTTTCTTCCAAAAAAAATTGAACTATAGTCACGTATTTTTTTTAAATACGTTATAATTTCGTTCTCGCCTTTCTTCCTACATACGCCCCAAATGTTTCGCTCGCTTGAACCGTATTTTGGATTACTTATATGTGTACTTTTTAAAAATCTACATTGTACACAGAACTGTTCTCAAACGTAACAATTACGGAATTGAATAATAATAGTTTTATGTTAATCTATAGATATATTTAAGTATTTGTTATGAAATATTCGAATTATAGAATGCGTTGCAGAAATTATTAATTCAATCTTTTTATATATGTGGTGTCAAAGAAAATATTTTATTGTGGGTGTGATACACTATACGTAGAGAATTAATTATTTTCAACGTCATTGCTTTTTACTATACATTTCCTTTAATTGTCTATTATCCCTGAAGTATTCATTTAATCATTTTTGATTTATGTTTTATGATTTGCATTTATTCTATAATATTATCGTTAGCTTCTAAAACAAGCGACAAGGCCGCTACTGTACATTGTTTCTTATTATTTTTAAATTTATTTTAATATTTTGTATTTTTTTAAATTAATTAATAGTTACACTAATTAATAAATAAATGTGCGTATTTTTTGCATTCTTACTTCTATTTGACGATGGCCACCTACTTGAAGATAAATTTAAAAGATGCAAAACTGCACTTTACTAGCAGAGGCTTCGGGTTTCATCCCCGGTAGAGCGAATTTAGAAAAATTGTATTTTCTAATTTGTCTGAGTCTGGACTTGTGGGAGGCTTCGGTCGTGCTTAGTTACCACCCTACCAAAGCCGTATCGCCAAATAAAGAGATTTGTATTCCGGTACGATGCTGTGTAGAATCCATATAAGGTATATCATCTCTTACCAGAATAGCGTGATTCCGTCTTAGACTGTATCATCAGATGAAATCTCAGTCAAGCGTTAAACTGTCAGCAATAAAAAAAGTATGTTTCAACTTGCTTTAACAAAGGTTAAGCGTTGACATAATGCCACGAATACACACTTCGTAAGTTCTGGCTTTGATTCATGGCAGGGCAATTTTAAGAAATTATATTTGTTGTATCGTCTATTCTCTTGTGAACTAGTGGGAGGCTTTGGTCGTGACCATTTATCAAGCTGCCAGCGAAAACGTGCCTCTGACCAAAACTATGAATTTCTGAACGATGCTCTGTAGGCACTCCGCTTATATACTTCTTATCAGGTTAGTAAGTTACTACTTTTATATTATATCACAGATTACCACTTATTTGACAGGTTTTTTTTATTTTTCACACTGAGAATTGTCTTTTCGCATCCCGATCAGACCTAAAAACTTGTCGGTAGTGTGGGACTCGTTGGCAAGCCAGAATACCTACTAAAATCCAGCGATACCTTCCACATCCTTTTGTGGATCACCAGAGGATCGGTAGACTCAATTTACCCTAGGTGATATAACACAGTTAAAGACTTTTCTTAATGCATTACAGCACTGCGTGTTGCATTTATAGTAATGCTTAATATCATTTTTGTACAGTTTAAACAAGATAACACAGCAAAAATGTCTTGTAGTCCATTTTTCTTTTTGTATTTATGAATATAATTTCGCTTCTACAATAAAACTAAAATATCGAATGAATAACAAAATACTTAAGTCTATAATATAACAAATAAGCTTCCTTAAGGAATTGTAATTAATAGTGTAAATAAAATGTCTATTTGTTTATGTTTATGTGTTGTGAAATTTTAATACCTTCGTTAAAATATAAATCATGTTTTAAACAAATTTTGTCAAATATTTTCACTTATTGCTGTTACTATTTATTGTTTTTATGAATGATTAACGTTTAAAAAGTGGTAAAATTTATTTTGTGTCATAAGAACATGTTACGAGATCGTGTATTGTAATTTTATACACTAAACATTTTTATATTATGTATAAAGGTTTTCAATTTGTTAATAAAACTTCATGGAATTAATTCTTTACACTTATTTCGAATTAAAATGTTTAAAATAATAAAGACATTTAATTTCATCTCACAATTTCAGTTGTATAATATTTGGTTTACCATATCATGTAAAAAATAACATTTTGTTACAATTTGGTGTATATTTGGAATGCATATAACATGATGTCGAATAAAGATTTGAAATTTGTCAAGTTTATTATTTATTTGTCGAGTTTTATACCTTTACCTTTTTTTAAACTATATCTAAACCATTTAATTCTTTTATAATTTTTTTTCTGTAGATAGCTACAGATAATAGTATCTGTATTGTGATAGCAAACATAAGGTTAATTTTATTTTACTTTTACTTTATTGCTACGAAAGATGAGTTTGATGAGCATTTTCTATAATATTATATTTTCTGGCAATCGAGCTTGTAAATCTTTTTTATTATAAACTACATAAGCAGATAGAGGAAGAATTAAGGACCTTATAAAGTTTATTTAGCTTTATGTTTGTTGTACACATATTAGGTAGAATTAATTTGAATACTTTGGTGGTTATTAGGTTGATAAACTTGTTGATTTATAATTATATATTTTGAAATGGAAATGCGTGTCTCTGTGAAAAAATAAATAACAAAATAGCACTGGATGTAAGCGATAGGGGCGGCCGTTTTTTTCCCCTGAGACCGGAAGGCTCTCGAAATTTTTATTTCTTTAAATTTAGTGCTCTCGAGACTAAATGGGTCCTCGTAAAAATTATCATCTTACAGGAAATTTCCTTATAATCAAACGGCCATAACGAATTTTATATCTTAACACGCCACTGATTATATTATGCAAAATTCTTTTTGGAATGACTTTTTAATAATTAACACGTTGAATGCCACGTTAATTTTATATGGCTTTCCCGCCAGGCGAAAATTATTCTTGGAGTGTTTTAATATAACATAGCAAATAACATAAGCGTATAATCGTTATATGTGTTCTTCACGACATTTTAGTGAAGATAATAATATAAAAATGATTAAAAGCATTAAATATTTACTGGCACCATTACATTCTAAGTTTTAATTGAGATTACACCGTAACTATATTTCAAGTCCAAGCTAAAACAATTTTAAAACGTCTAGATTATATAGGAAACAATAAATTGCTATATATTGTAGATACCATTTTCTAAATATTATAGAGGTTATATATATAACGTTGACTTTATCTTTAATTTTTTTATTGCTGACCATTTAGCGCTTAGCTGTGATCTCACCTGATAGTAAGCACAAATCCCTTTTTTAGCGATACCTTTTTGCTAGTAGGGTGGTAACTAGCCACGGCCGAAGTCATTCACATTCCAGGCTCTGACATATTAGAAAATACAATAACCTAAATTCGCCCTACCGGGGCTTGACCCCGGGGCTTCTGCTAGCAAAGCGAGTACTCCCACCACTGTGCCAACGAGGCCGTCGAATCTCATCAGTTGACACTATCCAAGACCGTACCTAAATGTTTTCGCTTGAAGGCAAGGGTGTATTTGAGGGTTGGGTGTCTGAAGTCGATCAGAATTTTAAATATGGATTAGAAAGTTATTTTTTCGAATATTAAGCCTGGGATCTAATTCGGGAAAACAAAAACGATGCTTTAATATTTTTGTCTGGTTAATAATATATAATCCATATCAGACTACTGTTAAGTGGCACTAAAATAAATAACTTGTAGATATTTGACGTCCCACTGTTGTGGACACGTAACTTTGCTCCACCGTAGCCGAGCGTGATGGTTCATTCTCATTAAATACCTATAATATGAAGTTTGCTGTTAAAACTTCATCATCTATTATGCAGTTTTTGACAGCATCGAAGCTTCCAAAAGCAAAAGTGTTACGGTTGAAAATTTGGTTTAATTTTGAATACCTAATTCTATTTCAAGCATCATCCAGTCAAATTATTTATTCAATTGGTTAGGCAAATTCAATAGAGATCGTATTGACTTTGCTCAATTTAAATCATTTCATTTTGTACCCGACATTCATTTGCAATTGACAAAATCGTAACTATTTATTCCGTTCATTATCTAGGTTGTAATTGATCGTTGATTATATGCATCGACTGCATTACTGGCCTAGTATTTAAATTTTTGGCTATATGGATCACGAGGTCCCATGTTCCAGTTTTTTTTGGTCAAAAATTTCTTATTCTATTGTAGATTTGTACAGCAAAGGCTGATACTGACGTTTCCGTCTCATTTATTCATTTATTTCTTTATTTCTCATTTATTTGTTTATTAGTATTTATTTATCTTTATATAGTATGTTTATTTATAATAGGATATGTTTAGGGTCGCCGCCGAAAACCAGCGTTGGGCTAAAGTCCAACATTAGTAGCTGAGCGGTGCTCCCAGGTCGGTGTCACATTTAACTATAATAAAACTTTATTTATAATGTATCTAGTATATTTGTCTATTGCATTGTGTATTGTTGTATGTAGTTAAGTGTGACTGAATCGAATAAAAGATTTTTATTATTATTATTTTATTTTATTATTATGGGAGGACGAACTAAAAGAAATTGCGGGGTCTAACTGGATGCAAGTCGCCAAGGACAGGAACACATGTTTGTCTTTAGAGGAGGCCTCCACCCAATAAAATAGGGTTCTTGCCAAACTAATGTTAGATTATTTATTTTTCAATTGTTAAAGAGTAATGTAAAGCAAGAAATAAAAGGCTTTTTTATTTTTTTTATTTTATTTATTATTATTAATCAGACTTCTTAAGATTAGCTAAGACCAGCAAATCCTTTATTGGGATGGGATTTGCTTTAATAATTTTATAATAACATGATAATTAAAATATTCCTAATTCAGAAGGCCTATTATAGTATAAATTACTATATAAATGACAAACAGGCTTGGACTTAGATGATGGTACCATATTAGATTGTAAACATTTTAATGATTTTTTGTTTATATATATATCTATAGATATAATAAGAATTGTGTAATAACTTGACGTTCAAAACTGGCGTTTTGCAGCTTAAATAGAAAAACGAAAATAAATAAATAAGGAGTTGGTGGTACTATTACATCCCTGTAAATCAAAGAGTACATTGAGCTAAGTAGTTGATTCTGTAGTAATGAGAGTTTTGTTCAATTTAAAGTATTCTTATATATAAGTATTTTTTGTGCTAGTATTAATAACGCTCACTTACACTGTAAAGCCTATATGGAAAAATTGTATTTAAATGTTGTATGTAATAAAAATTTTTTTTTTTACTTTTTACATCCCCTTTTTATGATAGGCAACAAGCATAATAAGCTAAATAGACTCTTTTGACGTGCTACCTAGTCGTTGCCAACAGTAGATTTATTCCAACTGCCGCTAGTTGTCATCTCCTGATAAAGGATGTTACAGTCTAAGACAGTAGCACGCTAACGTGAAAAAAGGAGATTTACTTCTGTTGTCTCATTGGTCTAGTGGTTAGCGTGTTCGACTACAGACATGAGGTCCTGGGTTCGAGTCCTGGTTTGGGCCAATTAAAAACTCAATATTGATTTTTCTATAAAGATTTTATTATATTAAGATTTGCCCGAAGTTGGGAAGTTGGCGGTGTGCTCCACCCTGCGCCTTGGAGAGCACGTTAAGCCGTCGGTCTCGCGCCTGATCTCTCTCCGGTCGTGTCGGACTATGAGAGTGAAGGAATAGAGAGTGCACTTGTGTACGATGCCTGCCAATCCACAGTGGAGCAGCGTGGTGGATCTATCCTTTAAAAGCCTCTCTCATGCGAGCGAGGAGGCCTGTGCCCAGCAGCGGGACGTTAATGGGCTGCTACTTACTTACCTTTACTTCTGTTGGTTTCTATATAACACCGTGCCGGATATGCCTGTATTAGTAAAGCGGTTTCGGGCTACGATTCAAGTCACCTACCAGTCGAGACAGATAAATAAAAAAAATTGCGATTATCTAAATTTTCCGTTCCAGGGATCGAACCCGGCACCTAGACTACCGAAGCGAGAAATTTTATCATTACGATTTAAAATTTTGTAACCAGAAGACATTCTAGAGATTGCATTTAATAAAATAAAACCTTTATTAAAAGAAAACCAACTGAAAAACCCTACTTCTTTAAAGGATTTCTTAGACTTAGAATTTAAAGTTAAATTAATTAGTCTTTTTTATGGCTGACAGTTTAGCGCTTGACTGTCATTTCACCTGATGGTAAGTGATGATACAGTCTAAATAGAACCGCGCTAATCTGGTAAGAGGCAGCTATACCACAGGTTTCACCTAGTTTAGATACAGAACGAAGGTCATATGGATACACCAATCTAATTTCAAGAAAAAAATTTTTGAACAAAACATTGTATTTTTGGTAGATTAATAAAATTATTATTATACCCCTTACGGTTTCTACACAGCATCGTACCGGAACAAAAATCTCTTTGTTTTGGCTGTACATCTTTGCTGGTAAGGTGGTAACTAGCCACGGCCGAAGTCTCTCACCAGACCAGACTCAGCCAAATTAGAAAATACAATTTCCTAAATTCGTCTTGCCGGGGATCGAACCCGAGACCTCTGCTAGCAAGGCGAGTACTCGCACCACCGCGCCAGCAAAACCGTCAAACTCTAACTTGATTAAAATGATATTGTAATGATGATGGCAAAAGGGATACGCGAATGAGTTTGTTGTGGGTTCTTCACTGAATAAGTTGTGAAAGAACCTTCATAAGTTAATATTTAAATCGTGATTACATAATATCACAGTAAATAATATGTGGATAAAACTATTCGATGATTCCAAAGTGCTGTGAGAACAGGAATAATTTTTGTTTTAATTTATGCAAATTAAGATATTTTTAAGATCATCCTATTGTGGGAGCTTACTAGATTTAAAATTGTTAATATTTCCTTATACTATACGTAAAAAAAACTTAATTTTCTTTAATTGGTCAATCCAGGATCTCCGCACCTTTGTTAATAAAATTGGAAAACCCACAACGCTATGCCATTGAGGTTTACAAAAGGTAAAAGCGACCTTCGGATAGAAGAGCGAAAACCACAAGATATAATGAAATCCAGGATGAGTGAATCAAGTTAATTTTGTATGGCTTTCGGAGATTTATGTGTACACAAATTTCTTTTTCCCAAAAAATAAGAGTAATTTTCTTTGAAACAGATACTTTTATCCGTAGAACATTGCTTATGTTTGATTATTCTTTGGCTTTGTCTCAAGTTTCTCTATCCAGTAATTAAGTTAGCAAACATTTTCCGCAAAACAAATTAACTATGGCTTAACTTATCTATACATATATATTTACATTGTGTGTAGCTATGGTCGTAACAGGCTTTTTAACCAGCTAACCAGTTTCACAGTCACCGTTTTGAGTATACAAATCGCACTTGAAATTTATTAATGCGACTATCATAGACGGTGACTAGGTACGGTTTTCATATTTCCACGGGATCGGCAACTACGCGGGCATATCGCAGCAAGGGGCAGTTAGTAAATATAAATAAACAAGTCTCCGATTTATCAAGTAAGATAGCATTTGATGGTCATGGTTAGGAAAGGTCGGGAGTTCGTAGCCTGACTCTGCCTCATTGGTCTAGTGGACAGCATGTTCGGCCACAGTCATGAGGTTCGAGGTCCTGGGTTCAAGTCCTGGGTCGGGCGAATTAAAAAATCGTTATTGAGTTTCCTAATAAAATTTTCTCAATATTTTTCCGAATTTGTGAAAATGGCGGAGTTCTTCACCCCCATACCTCGTAGAGTACGTTAAGCCGTCGGTCCTGCGCCTGATCTCTCTCCCGTTGTATGTGATGACCATCATATTTTACTATGTGAGTGAAGGAATAGAGAGGGCACTTGTGTAATATGCCTGCCAAACCTGCAGTGGAGCAGCGTGATGGGTCTATGCTTTAATGACCCTCTCTCCTATGAGCGAGGAGGCCTGTGTCCAGCAGTGGAACGTCAATGGGCTGCTACTTACATTTTTAACTTACCTGTCTTTAATTATCAGTATGGAAAAATTAGGAAATTGTATTTTCCGATTTGTCTGGTTCTGGAAGTTGGGACAGTTTCGGCCTTGGCTAGTTACCGCACTACCAGAAAAGACATGCCGCCAAGAATATAATTTGCTATCTGATACAATGTTATTTTGAAACCGTTTCGAGGAAAATTACCTTTCACGTGCGCTACCATCTTATACTATATTGTCTCCAATCATCAGGTGAGTCAAGTGCTAATCTATAAGCAGTAAAAAAAGAAAGATACCTAATCAAACTCTTTGTATACTTTTTAAATATTACAGAAAGGCGCAGCAATTAACATTTCATAGGCTTAAATCTTTACGAATCTAAATATGTAACCATTGAATATGAAACGGCACAATTTTATCTTTGAAACATCTATCTAATCACAGCGTTATATCTCGTTACCCAGAATTTCAGTTACAAAGTAAATTATGAACCGAGATCAATTTGTTGAATGTCAAATTGAAAATTATTTACACACATGTTGGAAGTGAGGTTGTTCCGGATGAAAGGCTAATGACTTTACCCCGTTATTAATGGCTAACCTTGATTCGCTGAGTAAATTTTACCTCAACAATTTATCTAACACAATATGGCAAATATAGCAATACTTATAATAAGGCATAATGTAGTAGAAAGGAAAATATTAAGAAAGAAGCTGAATTTTATACGTGAGCTTTCAATAGATGACACTGTGAAATTTTTCGACAAATTAATTTGATTCGTCGTCGCTTCAACCGATGGACGTCCAATGCTGGCATGAGGTCTCACGTAATGACGTCCACAAGGTCCGAACTTGTGCCGCGTGGCTCCAGCGGCTACCGGCGACCCTCTTTTTATCATCGGCCCACCTTGTGGGGGGTCTGCCTACATTGCGCCGAAATTATATATTTATATATATATAGGTATATATGAAATAGCTGAACCCTAAGGTATATAATAACTAGCTGAAAGTATTTTGGGTAGCATTTTAAAAGATATAAATATTGTGAGTTTTCTAACTCTCCCCCGACCTGCCCTTTGAGGGTGGAATTTCCTAAAATTTCGTTTTAATGGTTACCATTATGCCAAAAAAACTCTGACCAAGTTTTATATACCATAAAAGATATAGTTCGTAAATATGAAGTTTGAATTTATTTTTAACGTGAAAGTTTGAATTTTTATAATTAACACCCGCGCAACCCCATTTGCGGGTGGAACTTCGTAAAATCCTTCGTAAATCTTAGCTGTCCTCTATTGGGCAAAAGGAATATTCCTACCCAATTTCAAGTCTCTTCGCCTTATGGTTCCAGAGATATCGTGATGTGTCAATAGATATAGGAATTGGTAAGGTAAGTAGAAGCCCCTTAACGTTCTTCTGCTGGGCACAGGCCTCCTCATTTATATGAAAGAGCGTTTTTAGAGAAGAAGCACACCGCCAACTTCCCAATTTAGGCCAAATATTGAAAAAATCCTAACCTCAATATCGATTGTTGAATTCGCCCGGTACGGAATTCAAACCCATGACCTCATGTCTGTAGTCGAACATGCTAGCCACTAAACCAATGAGGCAGTCAATGGGAATTGTCAAGAAATAAAATACGTATATTTAAGCTTATTTAAATATGTATCTTCAATTTACACCATACACCAATTAGTACATATGACTCATATTATATTTATAAACTAGGGCATCAGTATTACAAGGGCCCTTGTATAGGCATTTTTAGTTCAATAAAATATTTTTTGTTTTTTAATTGATTATTGTTTTATTTGTATTAAGGTGGCGATGTGGTAGAAGAAGTTATGCTTAAACTTTTAACACCTATGTGAATTAAAAATAAAAAAAAAACAATAGAAGTGCAAAATAAATAACAAAATATAATAACAATAACATTCAATAATGTTACATTAATTATAAATATTTACCTTATATTAAGATGAGACGGTCCAGTAATAATTTATCAGGTTGGGAGTATGCGTTTGTATGTTTTAATAAATTTTGTGTTTGCCTACACATAGTTTTAAGCAACATGTTAAAAACGTTCTTTTACAAAAGGCATATTATAATGTTGAAGATTTTTTAAGCCATTAAGATGTTTGGGCTTGATTCCAAGCTAAACACATTGTAATCAACAAAAACTACAAATAAAGGAGCAACCGATGAGTTTCTTGTCGGTTTCTTCTCAGTGGAATCAACGTTAGATTCAAAATGTTACATTTATTACCTACGTATAGATTACTGAAGATTCAAAAGTGCTTTTTGAGCCTACGTGAATAATGAATATCTTGATTTAATTAAATTTAAAGTTATAATTTCATTAAATGTATATGAAAGAATATACGATACTTATATTAAGAATTTTAATTTGCTTGTCTATTTGTATGATAGTTCCCCATTTTGATGGGGCTTCTACTAAAGGTAAAATATAAATATAAGATACAAATAAAGTATTCAACACTGATTCGATTTCAACGTTACCGTCGATCGGTACAACATAATTTGCTAAACGTGACGTAGTAACACGAAAAGGATACAGATGTTTGTCCGTAATAAACATTTCCAGAGCACTGCAAAATAATTTTTATTTTCATTGGAATATGTGAACGAGTCTGGCTCATAACGAGGCGAGGAGATGAAGCGGACCGTGAAACCTTAAAATTGAATTTTAAGCATCCAATTTGTTTGCGCGGTATCGCCTGCACTGCATTATCCGAATGCTGGAATTCGGACATACACGCACCCATAAAATACCGGTCGTGTTCCTACATCCTCACGTTTTACCTATTCAATTTATGAATATGTTGATTTCATTAAAAGCTTTTAACTAATCGAATATTCACTTCGCTAGTACAAGTATCGGGTTTGATTTTGCAAGGGCAAAATTAGGAACTTGCATTTTCTGAAAAAAATTAAATAATGACAGTTCAGTACGTATACAAAAACTTGCTCTAAGTCCATTAAAATATTAAGCACGCCTTTTGAGAGCCTCATTGGTGCAGGGGTGCGAGCACTCGCTTTGCTAGCAGAGGTCCCGGGTTCGATCCCCGGGAGGACGAATTTTGAGAATTGTATTATCTAATTTATCTGAGTCTGGAATGGTGGGAGGCTGCGGCCGCGACTAGTTACCACCACCCTACCAGCAAAGACGTATCGCCAAACAAAGTAATTTGTGTTCAGGTACGATGCTGTGTAGAAACCATAAGAGGTATATCGCCTCTTACCAGATTAGCGCGATTCCATCTTAGACTGTATCAACACTTACTATCAGGTGAGATCACAGTCAAGCGCTAAACTGTCAGCAATAAAAAAAACAGTTATACAAGTCTACTTTTATTTCTTAAGTTACATGTAACTTAAAGTAAAATGTTATAAATTTTAGTAGGCTGCATAAAATTAACAATCCATTCAAGTGTAGCTGTATACGTTTCTATAATAAACTCGCACAAGTAGTTACAAAGAGGTTACGTAATAGATATAAATCTTTTAGTAAAGCAAAGCGAATTGAGAAATTGTTGTATAATTTGGAGGACTACCTACATAATAAAAAAGCGTGGAAGTGAATGAATTGCTCTAATCGAAATAGAATCAATTAAACATAAATATATTGTAATGATGATGAGAAAAAAAGTAATTAAGATTTAAGTAGTTCTTTATATCATCATCAGTGCGACTGATGATGATGATTGAAGATAATTATATTGAAAAAACTTTATGTAACGATTCAAAAGTACTAATAGTGTGTGTGCTAAAAGTGTAGTAGCCTACTAGAAAAATTTTTAAACTTAAAATTGGATTTAATTTGTCTGTAACAGAATTGGTGGGATGTTTTGACCGTAGATAGTTATTAACCTACATATATAGAGCATATTTAACGATTTTGTATGTTTTATATATACACCAAACAGCATTTATATTGGCAAACTACTAAAGACTTTGAGGTCACGTGCTTTTACGTGCGATTTAGATTTTTTCTAAATTAAAATGGCATCAAAATTTTCCGCATACATAAAAACATTACATTAAATGCATATTACATTCATATTTACTTTTAGAAATCCCCGAAGTTAGCTCGCACGGTGGTTACGTTAGTATTTTATAACTCGCATAACTATTTCACGCCTCCGCGGAACTTCGCTTCACCCAAAACCTGAAATTCATATTTAAGTGTGTACTACATTTTAAACTGAACCCTAGCAATCGTACCGAGACCGAACGGAAAACATTTATTAGGGTGAATGTTAATACAAAAAAAAATATTACATAATAAAATCGCTGTCATGTGATAAATAACAGTAAATATACATATAACTGCCTCCTTGGTTTGATTAGCACGTTTGTCTACAGACATGAGGGTTCGAGTCGGGCCAGGCCACTTCAGAAATAGATATTGAGTTTTCCATAAAGAATTTCACAATATTTGCCCGAAGTTGGGAAGTTGGCGGTGTGATGCACCCTGTGCCTCCGAGAGCACGTTAAGCCGTCGATGCTACGCCTGATCTCGCTCCGGTCGTGTCGGATTCCCGTCACATCGGACTATGAGAGCGAAGGAATTGAAAGTGCACTTGTCTACTATGCCTACCAATCCGCAGTGGAGCAGCTTGGAGGGTCTATGCTCTAAAACCCTCGCTCTTATGAGTGAGGAGGCCTGTACCCAGCAGTGGCACAATAATGGCCTGGAACTTCACCTTATATACATAGAAAACACAAAAAATTTGACGATCTATCCATTGTACACTTCACCAATGAATGAATGAGAATCATCTTTCCGCAACATAACCGATCAATAGGAACGGATGTCGACATATTTTCACGCGTATGTGTATGTGTGAGAGTGAACTACGCTTTAACGACTAACCTGATTTTAATTAACTCTTTTAATATTTACAGAATGTTTATATTGACAATTTGTTCCAGATTTCCCTGTATATCTCCGGGATCAAGTGTAGTGCGGTCCAAACTGCCGGGCAGATCTAGATTATGTATAAGAACAGGATAAATGAACTTGCGGTTTCAATCAAATTAAGCAAGTTTTCCTTGTCCATTGTTATTGGCATAGGATGTAACAGGTATCGATTTTTCACCTTTATATTTTGGCATCCAAACTATGTGACCTTCTGGTTCCCTGTTATGCTTTCATAGGACAAAAAGGACACAATGTCATTATTTTCCATCGCTATGCATAAATTATTAATCTAACGTAATTGTTCTTTTTTATTTTGATTTTTCGAATCGTTTTAAATCCCATCTGATACTTATTTTAGTATCGTTCATTAAACTTATATAGTATTGCATTTATTCAAACAAATGGAAAACTTATTTAATTATTACCTAAAGATCTTATTAACTCATCAACACCTAATTATTGTAGCTCTTAACAAAGCTAACATAAATAATTTCTTAAAATATATTAGGAAAGCCTGATGTCGATGTTACTCCAAGTTACTCTGGGGTAATGGCATGTTTTAACATTTATTGAAACTCAAGTAAATTTTTAAGATTTAATTAAAGATACTTTGTGTTTAAAACAGTATGTCACAGTTTTAGATTTACATATATAGGTGATCAAAGGGGATAATATCTTTTTTATATTGCTTCGCTGACACAATGGTATGAATACTCGTTTGTATTATTACAAGATATTTAAAAGTGCATGCGAACAAAGTATACAAGTCAGAAGTGAAACTTTTTGGGCAATCTAATTCAAAAGACTTCAAGTCTTGTTTATATTTATACAAATCTGAAACTTTACATTTCCGAGACGAAGGAGAGAAAAAGGAAGATATGTTAGGAATTTATTGAATTTAATAGTTATTAAAATATTAAAAGTGTCGAAAATTAATGCAAATAATTTATTGAAATCTCAAATGACGAAATGTAAATAAAAATTCCACGTGTTTTTTGTCAATATTAGAAATTATTAATTAAATTTTGTTTTTGAACTTAAAATTTAGAAAAAAGTATTTATTAATTATTTTTATTTTATATTTTATGAAAAATAGTATATTAAATTATTAAATGACAAATGAGTGGCAAATTAAAATGCCACATGTCATTCGTAAATATTAAAACTACCTAACCTTTGCACGAATTCGCATATTAAATGTTTCACTTCAAAAAGATTAAGGTTCGATAAATATGATATTAGGTAAATTATTTTTTATGAAAACTCTACATATGAAAAATTGGGCGATATTGTCACACATCATCAACAAGTTTTTATACCTATTGCTTTTACATCACATCGTCATCATGCTTTGTAAAAAGCAGTAAGATATCAATAAATATTTATTTTTAACGAAATTGACGTTACTATTATGGTGCAATGAGAGACTAGGGAGACTACATGTTGACGACCGTTTATTTTGAAGTACAAAAACACACTGATATTTATGAATTTACAATAAATTTAGCTTTGATGAACAAAGAATAATGAAATAGATATATTAAATGACAATGTCCATGTGCATACGGCAGACTATCTTATATTGATCAACAAGTGAGATCAATGACAGTCTGAGGCAATAATCGATACATAATTCAAACATACTTTTTATTATTCTAGAGGATATTTGGGACTTTTGTCCACAAGACACGTCAGCCCCATTGTAACTTAAGTTTAATATAAATCACTGATAACCCGCTAATATGATATTATTAATTCTACAGCTAAATCTGACGTTGGACTACTCAAATCAAAACAATTCGGACCATAGCGGCTTATCAGTGAACATACAGACTTAAAGCGGTAAATCCTTGTCGACAAATGACAGTTGTACCACGGTCATTAGACATTCTGTTATTATTGCACGTTATAGCAAAACCCCTACTTTTATTATTTAAGGCTAGTTAATGGAATCACGGATTCACAGGTGTCCGTGTAGCGATGTGCTCTCGAAATTGCAGTGAACAAATTTGCCTCGGCCAGAATACATGGGCGTGTGATTAATTTATGTCCAGAATTGAATTTAACGGTTTGTATCCGTAGGAAGACAGGTCACTGGACTTAGTCCCGCTTGACATGTGATCATTCTATTGACTACATTCAGCTTTTTATTTACATATAAGGATAATGAAACCATTTAATCTTGTTTAGTTTAGAAGAATATATCACTGTATATGTCGGATTTAAAAGGGGGTCGAGGGCCGGACATCTGAAGGGAACATATTATAAGATAAGGGATATATTAATTAATTAACGTGATATTAGATGGAATATATTATTGAAACTAGAATATGACAATAATTAACAACACAATGCAATTAACAAATGATAAAGGCCGGTGGATTTATTATAGTAGTACTGATTACCACATGCCTAGACGCAGTCTCTGAGAACTGCGTACCGAACTTACGCTCTCGGCTCCTTTTATAACACCCCAAGTGCGGCCTTTTTACATTAGTCCTTCTAACCCCAGAAATCTCAGAAACAAGTATAAACGTCACTTCCGTCATATACATAATAATATTCTGCCTCATTGGTTTAGTCGTTAGCATCTTCAGGTACAGACATTAGGTCCTGGGTTCGAGCCACTTTTTTCACGCCTTTACGCACCCCGTTCAGACAAAACCTAAACGGGAGTGTAGGACCCGCTGGCAGTAAGTCAGAATACACCACTAAAACCCAGCGATACCCTCCCTACCCTTTAGTGGAGCACCAGAGGATCGGTTGAAGCAATCTACCCTGGTACTCCGGGATACTCCCGCTGAGAACTTAGGGAGGGGGTAGGAGTAGCGCAAATCTACGCTTCCTACCTCCCAACCTCCTGTGCCGTAGAAGAGGTATTGAGTTTTCAATTAGGATTTTCTCAATATTTGTCTGAAGTTGCCGGTGTCTTCTACCCCGTGCCTAGGAGAGTACTCTACCCTCTCCGGTCGTTTAAGATTGCCGTCACCTCAGATTATGAGACTGAAGGAATAGAGAGTGCACGTGTATGCTATGCCCGCCAACCCGCATTGGAGCAGCGTGGTAGGTCTATGGTCTAATAATCTTTCGAAAATCCTTATAGAAAATTTCGTTCTCTCTTTCTCATACAATATCAGATCTAACCAGAATATTTCCGAACTCATTTGTGATTCTCAGCCAAGCTTTAAAAACATAAGTATTGCAAATTAACTTTTTTTGAAACTGTCGTGATAAAAGTCTTCTCTGGTCTCTGTTGGTTGATATTTAAATGTATGTGTCATTATTTATACTACCACTAAAAAAAGTACAAGGTTCTTGTCCATTTTCTACTAAATGAAAATGCTACTTTGAGCTTTTATGACAATTGTTAGTTTTCAAATTAGTTATTAAATACTGATTATGCTTAGAAATATGTAAGAATATATTACAATAAGAATGACAAAAGCTTTTTCGCATAACAATATAATGAAATATTAGATACAACTCAGGTGGAAACGAGGAAAGCGTGAACTGAAAGCGAAATTTAAGATAAAATATCTTCGGGCTATTTGGTGCGTGACTCAGTGAAAGTGTGCTAACCCTTCAGAGATATGTTAGACAATATTCTAGATGGTTTTCTGGATGGATATCTTATTGAATAATTATTTCTTTTAACAGTTCATTAGTTTAATGCCAACAGCAGATTCATTAGGTTTATAAGTAAGTGTAGTGACTATTGCACAAACTGGACTATATCAGCTTCGACATCATGAATTTTGAAGACGGTAATGCACATTTTATGAGTTAAATTATCCTTAAAAAGTTAATAATCAATACAGGCATAGTTATAACCAAAAAATATCTTAGTAGGTATTGATTTATTATTTAGAATTTTGTAAATAGCTAAACAAATATTTTCTGAAGGGAAATTTCTTTAAGTCAGGGTAAAATTTTTACGGATGAAACACGCGATTAGCGTCACGAAGATGTGCAGTGTTTTAATGCTAATTCTTTTGAAGGTTCGGTAGTTTTAATATTTACAAATAACGTGTGACATTTTAATTTGCCAAATTAGTCATTTGGTATTTTAATAAATTATTTGTATTAATTTTCGATACTTTTAATATTTCAATGACAGGTACATTGATTAAATTCCTAACATATCTTCCTTTATCCCCCCCCCCCCCCCTCTTAGTTTCGGAAATGTAAAGTTTTATATTTGTATAAATATAAACAAGACTTAAAAATTTGTTTGCCAAAGAAGTTTCGCTTGTGTTTCATATGTACTTTGTACGCACGAAATTTTTTTTAATGTCATGATCATGGCTATTCATAAGAAATATAATATATAAGTAACGATAAAAAAACTCTGAGACTATTTTACAATCCCATCGTATAGTCTAAGATGGTAATGTAACCTGGTAAGAGGTCGTTTACCTTTTAGTGGTTTGTACATAAGGTAAATTTATCCTCTATCCTCGGCTGAAGTCTCCTTCTAGAGCAGTGCTACAAAAATTTTGAAACAAATTTCCCCATCCAACCCGAGAATAGAACTCGGTACATCTGCTAGCGAAATGAGTACTCGTATTATCCCGCAAGCGAAGCCGTCGACATTAAATAACAACCGTTGACATTTTCACATATTGTTATCGATTAAATAAGACGTAAGCCGTAAAAATAAGCATAAAATTTCATATCTTTGCTTTTCCCCCATTCGCGTTGTGATTTTTGCTGATGTATTCGTATACTGCGGTTATGGAACCCTGTTTACATTTTAATGAAAGGAGAGGGATGTTTATTTTAGCAACCGCGTACAGTCCGCAAGTAATGTTAATGTTATATCATTTTCATTTATAAAATTGTATACAAAATTCAATTCAGATTTAATTGGTGTTCTTTATTATAGAGATATACAACAAAATTCCAACCAAATTGCCAGCTGGAAAATAATATAGGAAAGCAAAAATAAATATATTAAAGAGTTCTGTTCTAGTGACATATTAGTGTTAGAAGAACTCGCTACCTTTGCATAAATGGTAGGGGGAATTTTAAAGTTACATTTGTAGAGACCATTTGTAGATGACTGCTTCTCATAATTGGGCTAGCTTAACTGCAGAGTCTCTCAATAGGTGTGCCTTAAAATGAACATGGATGAGATAAAAATCATGTCGAACATCCATGTTCCTCCCCAAGCGGACACTGTTAAGAACTCATGGGCAGCGTTCGGAAAACTACGGGACATTTTTTCATCCATATTTCTTCAGTGTTTGAAGACTAAAGTCTTCAAATAGTGTGTGTTGCCAGCGATTACATATGGTTCCGAGACATGGCCGCTGACTATGGGGCTCGTAAGAAGACTTAGAGTCACTCAGGGGGCAATGGAGAGGGCTATGCTCGGGGTTTCCCTACGTGATCAAATCAGAAATGAGGAGCCTACCGAATTGCAAAGCTGAAGTGGCAATGGGCAGGGCACATAGTTCGCAAAACCGATGAACGTTGGGGCCCGAAGGTGCTAGAGTGGCGGCCTCGCACCGGAAAATGTAGCGTCGGCAGACCCCTCACCAGGTAGACCGATGACATCAGGCTGGTCGCTGGCAGCAACTGGATACAAGCGGCGCAAGATCGGGCCCATTGAAATTCATTAAGAGAGAGCTTTGTCCAGCAGTGGACGTCCATCGGTTGAGACGATGACGACGACGACGACGAACCGGAGAAGTACCGCGTCTTCCTAGAATGTTTGTGTAAAATAGAAATACAAATTTACTCTGTTTAATCCAGTGAATGAGCGATTCAGAAGCTAAGGGGATCGGGAGGGAACTGGTAAACCATTATTTCACCAGCAAATCTTTCCCAGCCCGGAAGGTATTTTAAAATGTTTATGGGTGAGAGATTTCACTTATTGCTAAGTGAACCTTTTGCTAGTTTACTTCTATCAAAAACTGTAACTATGTAAACACAGTATCTTTAATTAAAACTAAAACTCTGTTTCGAAATCAATGAATTGGGTGATTAAGCTTTTTTTATGCAATCTATATTGCTTTTAATAATAATAAGAGATGTCAGCTGCAGTTTTTTTGTTACTTTACAAAGAGATCTTATATGAGATAATCTATTGCTTTAAATGTTTGCCTGCAATAAATCTCTTTGGTGAATAAGAAAATCTAGCTAGAACTAGCAACTGCTTTATCAATAGCAGAATGGAGTTTGACTGACAGATAATTGTAGAGAGTACAGAAGTAACAAATTCGAAAAAAAATCCCCGAAACAAATAATTTATGCACGGTAATTCCAATAAATTTGATTTAAAATAACCGCCAACTTTTTGAGTACATAATTTATACCAACAGGTTTAGGGGCGAAGAGACTATGAGGCAATTTACAAACTCGCAAATCGTTGAACTTCGTTAATTATTCGCCGGTAGACGACCCCTGGGCTACTGGAGTAACTGGAGTACATAGTTATGTCCATTATGCCAGGTATCGACCAATTAACGAACTTTAATACTTTTTATGAGTCATCTTACAAAGAAAAACTTTTGCAACATTATTTTTGGTGGAATATTTGCTATATAGGAGTATTGGACTATTGGTACATCGATATAATCGCAGGAATTGCAACAGTAAATTAGTAATGACTGACATTGAATGAATCGATTAATCTTGGAGCCAGATGGTTATTCCTTTTAAGAAGATTTTTAGTATTTATTCTTTAGTTTTATTCAGTTTCTAGTAGAAGATAATGTAAAAGTTAAAATTTTCAATTATTAACATAACACATTTTTATTCATTTACCTACATTTAAAAACATTGTAAATCCCCATCTTTTGAAAGTTCACGTAAAAAGTTTATAGGTCTCTATATAAGTAATTGACTTTAATTTAATTTTTTTTTATACTAAGTACTCCTCTTCTTTTTAATTTTGAACATGTATAGCTAGTGATTGCTACTTTATCTATATGAATGAAAACTATTCTTATTTCTACAATTCTTATGGAAGGATATTAAATTCTTCTCAGGTAAAAGATGAATCTAAGTGACCAATAAAGAATAAAGCTTTGTAACCTAAGAAAGGTTTAATAATGTAATAAAAGGGGAAGACATTTTATGGCATGATCGATCTTATCACGCAGCTTTTAACGTAATTGACCAGTGAAATGGACCTTTAGGAAAGAGTAACAAAAAATCTTTAAATATTGTGCCTAAATTTTGTTTATACTGTTAATGGGTTTAACTAAATAACTGTTATTTTCAACGCCTTAGTTGATTAAAGATGATATTTATTTAAGGTACTGTGTTTTTAAGGGCAGAAAAAATTCTTATTTAACAGCTAATATTACAATCCATTTCTTTGGACAATTTTTTTTATCTTTGAAGTTCAAGTATGTTTATAACCTTTTAGTTTTTGTTAATACAAATTTGTATTATATGCAATTCATAATTAAGCACGTAAGTTTCTTTTTAAAATCGTTTTTTTAATCATAATTTTGTTGTATGTTTGTTTCAGTTATTGTCTGAAACGACTAGTTTGTTAGCTGGATTTTATAGGATCTTGGATTTGGCTTAGGCTTCTTTTATTTTAGAATAAAAGTTATTTGCGATTACCCGATAAACACCGCGGGGAACAGTTAATCAGTTATAAAACTCAGCTTGCATACATCGACTTCGGACATATATATATTTTATCTACGATATATTCACAATCCCCCATGCACGCAATGTGCTTAAAAGGTGTTAAAAACATTCATGTATTATTAAAGAGTTTTTCAGGATTATTAAATTTCATATACTCTTAAGAGATTACACAAAGCCAAAACGATTGTACACGAACTGAATAAATTTTGTGTCGGTTGAAATGAAACGCTAAAAATTTTAAATTTCATTCGAACGATTCCCGTACAGTAAGATAAATTCACTTTAGTACAATGCAATAAATGAAAAATTTTGAAACCACAAAGAGACATGGATATTTCGAATATTATTGCTGACAGGTAAGCGCTAGACTATTATCTCACCTGATGGTAAGTGGTGGCTTAACATGAAAACACACCTATTTAGTAAGAGGTGAGATTTACCACTTATGATTTCTACTTGCATGCTTGCTAGTAGGGCAGTAACTAACCACGGCCGAAAGGCCGTGGTTAGTTACCTTGCATCAGTCCAGACACGGACAAATTAGAAAACATTATTTTCTTCATTTGTTCTGCCGGGAATCGATCCCAGGACTACAAAGACTCACACCATTATTTAGTTAATATGAGTTACGATTATATTTCAAGATCTTTATTTCTCATAAGAATAAATTAAGTTTTTTTACGATGTGCAAAATTCCTACGGATTTTGTGACTGTGACTAGATTTCGATAGGCATGATACTAGAGGGCTGTTTCGTTATAGCATTACCATATAGACAGTTAGCGAGATTATAATATAGTATTATATTTACAGATCACACGTATTTAATAACCATTTTTAGCCTTTAAAAATGCTTTTGAATAAGTTTAAAAACTCTTACGATTATAAGTTTTGGCTATTCCAAAAAGTTACAATAAATAGGATCGGTAGAACTCTAATGATAAATATTGTTGATGAATTTTACAGTATGGATTACGAATGAACTATAAAGGTTGGGCTGTGATGGTCTAATTGATATACACGTTAATTCTTATTAAGATACACAGATTCGATTCCTGGGCAAACATTACGCTCTTTGTAAGACTTGCGTATAGTATTAAATAAAAGTTGTTTGAAATTCATCGGTGTGATTTTCGAAATGGATGGAAGACACTGGGAGGAAATCTACATACTTTGGGAGCAATTCTGGGCTATATGTAGCTTTTTTTTCGCTGAGAAATTATTTAACGCACCCCTACCAAAGAGTCGGGAGTATACCACTCACTGAAAAGACAGTATATCTACTAAAACCCAGTGATCCCACGTCATTCTAAAGTGGGACATCAGCGGCTCGCTTACACAGTCCAATATAGTGTCCCGGATGAAATCGAATCAAGATTCAAGTCTATGGGATGAGGCGCGCAAATCCTCGCCTTCTGGCGCCCAAGCTTGGGCGATGGTCAGTTGGTCAGTGAGAGGTCTTCGCCAATCGACGACAACAGAAGGTGCCGCTGTGATACTTACTCCGAGCATTTTGCCACAGTATGATGCGCCGTATCGACGGTGGCACCGCAAACATGGCTGAAGGGCGATAACTCCCGGCCCGCAAAATGATGCAGGTACTTCCCGAAACCGCACGTCCGGTGAGCAACTGCACCAGTCTATATGAAAGCATTCTATGGCTCCTGCAGAACCACTGCTCCAGCAGAAGGCGGAACGGCTCCACCGTCAACATACCTGCTAAGGGCGAGTCGAGATCCTACCTCCATTTCATTATCAGAGTCCTTGGGATCTTAACAAGCTGTTACTTATCTATACACTTTTAACATTGCTTTATTTTTCTATTCCATTCATATAAAACACGTTTCCTCTAATAACCAATTAATGTCAAATACAAATGAAACGGAACATTGACACACCGTTCAATAAATAGCGAACTGGCATCATTAACATTTGCTGCAAGAATAGTCTTAAACGTGTTGACATATATCATTTTGAAATGGAAAATGATTTGCCATTTGGTCACCCAAATTTGAATTCCAATATAACGGTAATACAATTTTGCTACGTATGAGCATTGATAGCGAACTTCAAACCAATTTAATTTGTCAAATAATGTACGAATTATTGTAATAATGCAAGAATGATTGTTTCGTTAAATGTAATGAATTTATGACAATTTTATAAGGTGACATAGTTTTTTTTAAAAAGGATTGCTACAGTTACGCTTCGCTACAACAATATATTCTTATATGTTATAAGATAGAAGTATCACAACGGACTATTTTAAAATTAATCAATTTTCAACCATTTCTATATCCAACCAATTTGCTATACAAACAATGTAACTTACTTACAATAAGACAACTATTTATACTTAACACATTATCCAAACAACATAATGCATTGTTCTATAATAAAACAATTTTAGAAAAACGTAACATCCATTTTGTAATTAAGAGAACAGAAAATTTAACCACTACTTTATAAATAAATTTTATTGTTACCTCGGGCCTTACTTATATAATAAAAGAAATACAAATTTATCCACTAAATAAAACCATTTTCAAAAATGTAGTCGTTTCCTACCTCCATAAGCTAAGTTATGATGAAACTGAAAGTCTTCTTAAAGTAACAACATAAGTTATACATTTTTTACACATACGTACGACCATGCATTACACAAACACTTAATCTATAAACATATTGTACCTGAAAAATACCATACATATATATAT
>JACTOM010000927.1:9316013-9367532 GCA_015832385.1 Elymnias hypermnestra
GCAGACATTCCCCAAGCCGAGCATGCGAAATATTTGGGAATTCATCTTGATAGGAGACTCACATGGAGAAAACATATCTGGGCTAAACGGAAACAGCTGGATACGATATTCAGATCTATGTATTGGTTGGTGGGTCGTAAATCAAGCCTATCCCGCGAAAATAAGATACTTATTTACAAGAACATTCTTAAACCAATATGGACCTATGGTATTGAACTGTGGGGTACTGCTAGCAATAGCAACATAGAGATTCTCCAAAGATTTCAGAGCAAAACATTTAGAGCTATGCTAGACATACCCCACTATATAAGTAACAAATACATACATGAGGATTTAAAAATGGAAACTGTCAAAGAAGTAATCACCAAACATAGTATTCGTTATCAGAAGAGAATATCAAGCCATGTTAATCAACTGGCGCTGAGCCTCGGAGGCACAGGGAGTGTCACGCATTCTAGATTGAAGCGGAATAGCGTTCCTACGCAGTCCGCAAGATTCGGTCATAGTTTATGAAAATAGCACACTGGGGCTATTTCTGCTGAGCCAACGTCATCTCCACTGACATATTATTGGCTTATTGTGTTTTACACAGATTGCCCAGTTACAGAAAATATAAATAAATAAAAAAAAAATTCTATAGTCACATATTCTACTTTAAACATATTATTTAAAGTGGAACTTCTTTAGGCGCATGAGGATACAATTTTTAGGATGAAACGCGTAGTTAGCGTCACGAAGATGTGCAGTTTTTATATGTCAATTTGTTTGAAGTTTACACATGCCTCTATTAATTCCTTTTATATTCTCATGAATTTAAATTAAAAGAATATAATTAATTATGTTATTTAGGTTGGAAATCAAAGTAAAACGTACGGAATAAATCCTTATTTTATATCGTAATATTAGTCTGCTTTTTATACTTTGTTAAATATATTATAAAATATAATGCTATAAATGTCAGCCATATTCTACGTGCAACAGATTACATTTGATAAAGTAGCAACAATGTAGCACCACGTTATTCTTAAGTTCAACTTCATATATCTTAATATGGGTTTGTGATTTTTGCGAAGATTTTAGACGGTATGTTTTTATTAGAACTACTTTTATCTGCACATAACTTCTAGCATTAATACATGCTTGCCTTGATAGACCAGCGCCTTGAATTTAGTTTATTGTTTGCATTCGAAGTAAGTAGTAATTTGAATAATGTGCTTAAACTCATAACATAAAAAGAAAACTTAAAGAGCTTACGTAAATGCGCTCTACCTTTTCTTTTAAATACGTATTATTGACTAATTGTAATTAAATAATGATAACATTTAAACAAAATATATTAACATCAAGTTTAAAAAAGATGTGAGAACTTAAGAGAATGAATGAAAAGTATTTTATTAAAGATTTTTTTATGGCTGACAGTTTAGCGCTTCACTGTGCTTTCACCTGTAAGTGATGGTACAGTCTAAGATGGATGCGCGCTAATCTGGTAAGAGGCGATATACCCCTTATGGTTTATACACAGCATCGTACCGGATCACAAATCTCTTTGTTTTGGCGGTACGTCTTTGCTGATAGGGTGGTAACTAGCCACGGCCGTAGCCTCCCACCAGACCAGACTCAGACTAATTAGATTGATAATTTAAACCACATATCTATAAGGAGAGTGTGAGGAATAGTACAAATTTTAAAAATAATTGCGTGACGTTGACAATTTACTTTTGTTTAGCGTTTGCCTGTGACCTCACCTGATTGTAAGAGTCTAAAATGTAATTTACCACTTATTGGTTTTAAACAGTATTGAACCGAATTGCAATCTTTTTGCTTTCTTGCGGCAACATCCTTGCTGATATGGTAGCCAAGGCCTCTAATCCAGACCTAGTCAAGATATTGAATAGAATTTTTGAAGTGAAACTTTTTTAGGTCACATTTTTACGGATGAAACGAGTGATTAGCGTCACCAAAGTTGTGCAGCGTTTTTTAATATTTACAAATAATATGTGGCATTTTATTTTGCCACTCGTCATTGAATAATTTCATATACTATTTTTCATACAATATAAAATAAAAAAAAACATATACTCGTTTCTAAATCTTAAGTTCAAAAACAAAATTTAATTAAATATTTCTGATATTGACGAAACCACGTGGCATTTTTATTTAAAATTCCTAATTTGAGATTTCAATAAATAATTTTTTATTAATTTTCGACACTTTAAATATTTTAAAGACAATTAAACTCGTTAAATTCCTAACATAACTTCCTTTTTCCCTCTTTCTAAGTCTCGGAAATGCAAAGTTTTGGATTTGTATGAATATAAACAAGAATTAAAAATTGGTTTTTCAAAGAAGTTTCACTTCTGACATGTGTACTTTGTACGCCCGCACTTTTAATTTTTATACGCACTGTTCGGAATCAAAGCTGTTCCTCCGCTAACGAACCGAGTACACGCACCATCAAGCTAGCGAGACCATGAATTTTGATATCTTAATCACAGTATTCTGGAACAATAAACCGTAAAAATATTACTGAAATAAATCGTGTTTAAAATGCAATTTGAAGGTTTCACGGAAGGCTTCATCTGCTCAACTCGTTACGAGCTAGTCCGTTCATATATCTGAATGAAAATGCAATTATTCTGCAGTGACTTGGGATTGTTTTACGCTTATCGCTGTCGAGCACTCCACTTGTTTACGTAATCAATTTATATGTATATAATGAAAGGAATACATTTTTGACAATCATTTTAATAACAATGATATACACAAGTTAATGTTGCACGATATATGATAAAATATTGTTTTATAGAGTTCTTTTTTCAAGTTACTGGAGAATTTTTTTGGAAAGAAAATAAGAAGTCATTTAATATATAATAAATTAGCCGTACCTGCGACTTCGTCTGCATTGAATGTTTTTTGGGTTGCATTTTCAATACTTTAGGCAAATTGTTTTACAAATAAGAAACGTACGTATTAATACTTTAATGACCTATTTGCTGTGTATTACTGCAAAGAGCTTATAGTCCTTTATACCATAAAAGATATAGTTTGTAAATGTAAAGTTAAAATTTTTTTTAATGTGAAAATTTGTCGCACATACTTATCGTTAACACTATTTGCAATTAGAACATAATGAGTCTACACTAATTTATACTACTGATTGTTAATCTTAAGTGTATTTTTAATGTGTAGACACCAATAAACAATATAATTATCTTAATATTTTTTAAATAAGTTATTGATATTGTACAAATATTGAAATGTCAATTAGTTAAAAAATAAATGAAGTAGCTATTTAATGGTTTATAGAAGTTTATTTTATGATATGTTACTTACATATGGATATAATGTATATTTGTTAAGTAACATTTTTCAACTGAGATATTGTTAAGAATGAGTGCTGCCTTCATCTATATGACATAAGCATCAAATAGATGGTAACGTCCTTCTAGTCCCACATTTAAGAGTACATTAACGAAATAGAGCTAAGTTAACTTGTTGTTTACCATTATAAAGTAAAATAAAACTGATTAAATTCTATGATTATACTATATCGCAAATAACAGCACGATTTTGGCGAAAAACACAATAAAATTGCCTATTTTCATATCCCTCGATACAGATAGTGATTGGTAAACTAATTGAACAATCGGTTTTGCAACGCATCGTTTTGCATTTGATTTAGATTCAGGTACTATTTTTTTGTTCATTTTTGCTATGGCAATAACCATTTATTTCAATGAAATGAGTACAAGGTTCACCTAGAACAGCAGTCCGGGAACTTTTTTAATTATTACCCCAAAAAAAATTTGTGTATGTTAATATTAACCCATGGACAAGAGCAAAAAAAACCGAAATGGCTTCTTTTTAGCATCTTTCACATTATAGCCCCATGATAATTTTGAAGAAAAAACTAACTAAAAATTTTATTTAAACATCATTTATTCAATTTATCAATTTAATACCAATCATTTAAAAAGAAAAAATATTTAGTATATATAAACCCATATATATAATTTAAACTAATTTATTTGTCTAATAATACAATAAAAATATTATTAATTAAAAACAAGACATAATCGTTGTCGTCGCACTGGCAACACACACTGTTCGAAGACTTTAGTCTTCAGGCACTGAGGGATATGGGACGAAAACATCTTTCGGAGTTTCCTGAACGTTGCCCAACCCAGTAGGATTCGGCGGTTGACATCTTTCTCGACATTGGACCTACTTAGCTGGACTGTGTGTCCCTGGTATGTGTACTCGTCAACAATTTCGAGTATCGAGTGATACTCATCGATGACTGGGTGGAGCGGAACACGGATATTGGACATAAGTTTTGTTTTATCCACATCCATTTTTAGGCGCACCTGTTGAGAAGCTTGGCTAGTCATCGAGCATTGCACTGCGATCTTTCAGAGTCTCTGCCATAACGACGCTATCATCGGCAAACCGTAGATGAGTGATGTACGCGCCATTGATGTTGTTGCCCAATCCGTTCCACTCCATAAGCTTGAAGAGGTCTTCCAACGCCGCAGTAAAGAACTTCGAGGAGATAACATCTCCTTGTCGCACTCCACGCTGCAGTTGGATAGACTCTGTTCTAAGGTCCTGTATACGGACTGACATGGTGGCGTTTTCGTACAAACACTTCAACACGTGTACATACCGGTGGTCAATTCAGCATCTCTGCAAAGATCTCAATACGGCCCATGTTTCCATGTTTGGAAACAAGGCATAATACATTATTAGTATTCCTAACTAACAGGTTTATAAAATAGCAAATTAAAAATATATACTTTTTACTCACAAAAGTTTCATTTTTAATCCCATAAATTTCATTTTACCCCATTTGGGGTAATTTACCCCGGTTACCCGACCGCTGACGTAGAATAAGTTAATCTCGTCACTCATAGATATTTGATAGACCATCCACTCGAGTTCAAGTAGTCCCATTATTTTTTATTTTGCACTAGAAGTACACTTAACGTTAATATAGTTTTAAGTTTTCAGAAAGTGTACAGCACTTTCACTTAAAATTGCAGAAAAGATATAAAGATTTATTTTTACATAATGATTTTAAGAAAATCATGCAAAATGACCTAAGATTTTTTATACTACTTGTTTGTACAATTAAACGTTACAGGGTAAAGAACTACAAGACATTGCCGATAGTAAATAGCCTATAAGCACGAGTTTCGGACTATCCGAGCCTCCGTCCAACGAATTAATCATTAACGAAGTTCCGATATTTCCTAGTTTATAAATTGCCTTGTGGTCTCATCGAACGGCGATGTGGTTTGCTGACATAAATTATGTGAGTAGAAAATTCATCTTACGGAAACCCTTCGGCTGTATAAACTAATTAATTGCAATTCTTTGGATATATACTCCAAAATATAACAAACGAACACTAATGATTTTAGCAATATCATTTGTCATATGAAACAGGTAATATATATAAAAAAAAAGTTGAAACTGTATTAATATCAAGTGTCATCTAATACAACTTAAAAAAATGTATTTGAACTGAATGGATTAAACAGTTTTTTATTAACGATAAATAACAACGAACACAACATATATAGGGAGAGAGTGAGTGAGTGTGTTTATTATTGGTGTTTAGTTTTTTCTAATATAGATTACACAGTTTTATTATATAAATTAAATATACAAATAACCATGATAACATTATATCGAACCTTAACATTATATGAGTGTATTTATGTTAAACATTTCAAAAGTGCAGTTACTTTTGAAATTTTGTTCTTATGTTTATCCGTACCTGAATTGATATATGAAGTATTAAGTGTTATAGTGGGAATACTTCTTTTTATAAGATAAAATTAAACACTACAAAACATAGAAAACTCCAGTGTTATTTAGGCTTTCGTAAAACAATATCGACTCGTAATGAAATTATTTTCATACATCAAACATATACGAGATAAACATAATATTTTGTATAACGAAATAATTCATTATTTATTTCTATATACGAAATGTATAAAACGAGATTAATTAGTATTAAATTTAGATACAAGCAATACCTCGCGGTTTCACCTGCGTGGATAACGATTTCGTGGCAGTGGAAAGTCTACAAAGTCGGAATATTGTCTTACTTTCGTTAATATAAAAGTTTTATTTCACTTAGCTTTGTAATAACTTCCTTTCAGATTGTTAGATACAAACTCACATTCATAAACAATATACTGATTTTACTTTACAACGAATAAATATGTTACTAATACATTTTCACATTCGTAACATCATTTACGTAGAATGTTAGATGTTAGTAAATTTGACAATACTCAACAGGTATTGAAAAATTCTTGATTTCAAGGAGGTAATGAAAGATTTTTTTTAATCGCCCCAGTAATTTTTAGCTTAATAAAAATAAAAACTGTATTCGTATATTGGTGGGTATCGTTGGTATCTTTGGAAATGAGCTATCTCACCAGGCGCAGGCCCAGTTATAAGGATCGCTACAATTTTCACTAGATTGACATTTTAAAATTTGTTATGTCCTTTGAATGGAATGTCCGATTTTAATAAATCAAAAAGTTTTTTACAGGTATTGAAACGGCCTTTAATAAAATATTAATTAATAGGATATGGATGAATACAGAGGTATGAGTAATATGGTTTGATTTTTGCCGGCACTTCTGTTAAGTTTTAAAATGTAAAAAGTAGTGACAGTGGCATAAGTACCGTAGTTGGACATATGGTATTACGGGCTTTTTTGTAGATATTAATACGTTCTATAATATTGTGGAACATTTTTTGTTATATCATCAATAGTTTCCCCAGCGCACGCGATGACAGATTTGTTGTGACAAATATTTTCGCACCTTGGGTTACATTAATGCATTTTTATTGAGGATCCAATTTTTTTTTAGAATATAATATAGCCTATGTCGCTCAATGTAATGCATCTTCTTACAAAAACACAAATGTTTACTCTTTATGATATTAGTTTAGATGTGGCATACGTTTACACGTACGTCTTTTTCTAATATAAGAAATATACGAAAACTGTCCATACGAAATTAAAATGAAAACATTTGTAAAACTCGCGAACAGTTTTTACAAATATGAAAATCTCCCCAATTTTATTAGAAGCAGAGATGCGTTGAGAAGAGCAATAACAACTCAAAGCGGTTCAGCTTTGTCTTAATTGTCAATAACCGTGAGTCCCAGGGCGTTCAAGCTTACTCCCAACGAATAATTAACGAACTTTCGCGATTTTCGAGTTTGTAAATTGCCTCGTGGTCTTTTTGCCCCGCCCCTCTTGTTCGTCGATATTAATTATATGCGCTGAAAATTAATCTTAGTGATTTAGACTTTTCTTTGTTGCCGGCGATTTGTTCGTATTTCTGTTGAGTACCTTGAAATAAACGACTTCAATTTGCGAAAGTAGAGTTTTTATAGATCGGCGGAATCAAAATTCAATAAATACTATGCATAATGTTAAACTCTATTACACGTGAATAAAGATCATTAAACAGTTATTCTATGACATTCATTATATGTGGTTGTTTTCAAAGGCATTATATTTGTATTGTATAATAATATATGAAAGTAAAGTCGTTATTTCCGCGGGCAAGTTTGAATAGATATTGATATGTCCTTGATACATCTTTGTATATTGTAAATATTGCTTTTATGTATTTAATAAGGTATGTATATATTTTATATAATATGTTTGTCTTTTAATTTAAAAACAACTTACCTTCTCTCTCCTTTCTTTGACGGTCTCCCTATACGTTGGGTTGTCTGGAAGAGATAGCAATAAGACCGCCCATTGTACACAAGAATGATTATTTTTTGTGGTGTTGAATAAAGTATACTATCTATCTATTTTTGTTCTTTATTTTTAAATGTATATTAATCAAGCATATATTTGTAAATCGTTGTGCTTAGTGGTTACTTCGTCCCTTATTTGGTAGAAATCCTTTTAAGTTTATTGTATTCCTCAAATGTATCGATATAAAATGTTATTTTTTCTTTTGGTAAGTAGGAGGATTTATTTTTTTGTACACATTTCAATCAAGGTAAAGGCTGTTTATGTTTATATGTAACTAAATAAATGCCTACGAGACTATTCCACGCAAATGAAGTCGAGTGCCTCAGCAAGTAGCGTTATAAATGTTATTTATAATTTTTAAGATACCTAAATAGTTCTACCATCATATTTTGAAGAAATTACGTGTTGTCTTTATTTTCTTTTCATGAAATGAATATAATTCTTTTAATGTTACACACATTAAAAGAACTTGTGACTAAACTTCTTGAAAATTATTTTGGTGAATTTTTTAAAAGTAGTTAGCTGTATTAAAAGTTAGCAATTCGAACCGATAAATTGCCAATTTCCCCATACTTTCACGGAATCGAAAACTATGCGGGTGAAACCACCGGGAAAAGCTTTTATTTGAAATAAATCTCAAGTATTGCATTACAAAAAGTCGACGTTAGCAACAATTATGAATAACAAAAAAAAAAAAACAATAAAAGACGAAGTATTTCAGTAATACTGACATTCCATCCAATCTGTTTTCGTTGACACCACAATATATTATCTTGCGGCGTAGCTTTCGGCCTTCGTCTCTGAAGCAATTTATTTTTGTTGGAATAATATGCCTTCGTTATAAAAATTGTGTTTTACATCCGCTAGATCTTTTAATTAAATTTGAATGTCAGTAACTTTTAATTTAGTAAATTGTTTTAACGAGTACCTCCATACCTGTCCAACTATCAGTTAGCATGTATTATGCGTGCGGCTTGCCCAGAGGGTGCTTAGTCAGATAACCTGTCCGGTTACTAGCTAAGCACGCGGGTAAGCGACCCCGGGTGCCTCGAGCTGTTACTACCGCTACAATTTCTCCCCTCCGCGGTAGAAATATCCTATCCCCAACCCAAATACCCCCCCGAAACTCCTATCTGACTGTCATTTCCTATTTATAACATTCCACACCGATAAATGGCGGTATATCCATTCCCCGCTGACCCAAATGCTAGAGACCGATAACGGGCAGCAGCGTTATCGGTGCGAGAGGGTCAGCACTGCGATCACCAACCCGCCTGCCAAGCGTGGTGATTATCGGCAGAAACCACAAATGACAACAACAAGGCAGCAACGGCCCCCAGTCCCCGGCAGCCCCGCTATTCCTAGCTCTGGCAGCGGTTATGGTAACGGCGGGGCAGGGGGTGCTAAGAATCTCCGGAAGAGATTCCGCTGCCAACCCCGACGACTTGACCTGGCAACATACAACGCACGCACTTTGAGGACCGACGAAAAGATCTTCGAACTGGAAGAAGCAGTAAACAAGTTACACTGGGATATTATAGGATTGTCGGAAGTCCGTAGAGAGGGGGAGGACACGATAATCCTCAAATCCGGTAACTTGTTCTACTACCGGGAGGGCGAACACCAGTCCCAAGGTGGTGTCGGGTTCCTCGTCCACAAATCTCTCGTCAACAGCGTTGTAGAAGTTAACAGCGTGTCCAACAGGGTAGCGTACCTGATACTCAGAATTACCAAACGGTATTCGTTGAAGGTCATCCAGGTTTACGCACCCACATCATCGCATCCAGATGATGATGTAGAGGTTATGTATGAGGACATTTCCAAAGCCATGCATACCTCTAGGACCTTCTACAACGTTGTTATGGGTGATTTCAACGCAAAACTCGGCGAACGAAGCGGGGCAGAGTTGAGAGTGGGGCAATTTGGGTATGGGCAACGGAACCAGAGGGGACAGATGCTCGCTGATTTCATGGAAAAGGAGGGACTCTATATGATGAACTCTTTTTTCAAGAAACAGCCGCTCCGAAAATGGACCTGGCTGAGTCCTGATGGTTCCACGAGAAACGAGATTGACTTCATCATGTCTACGAAACGGAACATATTCAATGATGTCTCTGTGATCAATCAAGTGAAAACTGGGAGCGATCACCGTATGGTAAGAGGCACATTGAATATCAACGTACACCGAGAGCGGTTCAGACTGGTGAAGTCTACGCTCCGACCCACTCGCGCGCATATCCAAAACCCCGAGAGCTTTCAACTAGAGCTGCAAAACCGCTTCGCCTGCCTCGAGGATTGCGAATCTGTGGACGAGCTAAACGATAGGCTAGTGGAAACTGTCCATACGGTTGGGATGAAATTTTATAAACCCCGTAAAAAGCAAACCAAGAGATTCTCAGACCATACTCTTAATCTCATGGAACAGAGACATGCAATGAGCTTGCAGTCTACAGCAGACGCGTCCGCATATCGGCAGATCAATAGACAGATCTCTAAATCGCAAAAGCGTGATGTGCGACACTTTAATGCCGAGCGTATACGAGATACCATCGAACGCAACAAAGGCACTAAAGTGTTCGCAAAAGATTTGTCTATCGGTCAGAGCCAGTTGACGCGGCTGAAGACCCATAACGGCGAACTCATTGCATCTGGACCTGAGATTCGGAGGGAGGTTGAGAGTTTCTATGGACAGTTGTACACATCGACTTGCAAGCCTATTGATAGTTTGGCTAAAGATCCCCGTGCCAAACTGACCCGGCATTATACCGAAGATATCCCGGACGTCAGCTTGTACGAGATTAGTATGGCTCTCAAACAGATGAAGAACGGCAAGGCACCGGGTGATGACGGAATCACAGCGGAACTCCTGAAGGCGGGTGGAAAACCCATTCTTAAAGTCCTTCAGCGAATGTTCAATTCCGTCATTCTGGAAGGCACGGTGCCCAAGGCATGGCATAGGAGCGTGGTAGTTCTGTTCTTCAAGAAAGGTGACAACACCTTATTGAAGAACTATAGACCTATTGCGCTGCTAAGTCATGTCTATAAACTGTTCTCGAGGGTCATTACGAATCGTCTCGCTCGCAAGTTTGACGACTTCCAGCCTCCCGAACAAGCCGGATTCCGAAAAGGCTTTAGTACCATAGACCACATCTTTACGCTGCGGCAGATTATACAGAAGACCGAGGAGTATAATCGGCCACTTTGCTTGGCGTTCGTGGACTATGAGAAAGCCTTCGATTCGGTGGAAACATGGGCCGTGTTGAGATCTTTGCAGAGATGCCGAATTGACCACCGGTACATACACGTGTTGAAGTGCTTGTACGAAAACGCCACCATGTCAGTCCGTATACAGGACCAAAGCACAGAGTCTATCCAACTGCAGCGTGGAGTGCGACAGGGAGATGTTATCTCCCCGAAGCTCTTTACTGCGGCGTTGGAGGACCTGTTTAAGCTTATGGAGTGGAACGGACTGGGCATCAACATCAACGGCGAGTACATCACTCATCTACGGTTTGCCGACGACGTGGTCATTATGGCAGAGACTCTGGAAGATCTCAATGCAATGCTCGATGACCTCAGCAGAGCTTCTCGACAGGTGGGCCTAAAAATGAACATGGATAAGACGAAAGTTATGTCCAATATCCATGTTCCGCTCCACCCAGTCATCGTTGAGAACTCAGCTCTCGAAATTGTTGACGAATACTCATACCTGGGACACATAGTCCAGCTAGGTAGGTCCAATTTCGACAAAGAGGTTAGCCGCCGAATCCAACTCGGTTGGGCAGCGTTCGGGAAATTACGGCATCTCTTTTCGTCCAATATCCCTCAGTGCCTGAAGACAAAGCTCTTCGAACAGTGCGTGTTGCCAGTGATGACCTACGGCTCCGAAACGTGGTCGCTGACTATGGGCCTTATACGAAAGTTCAGAGTCACTCAGCGTGCGATGGAAAGGGCTATGCTTGGAGTTTCTCTACGTGATCAAATCAGAAATGAGGAGATCCGTAGCAGAACTAAAGTCACCGACATAGCCTTACGAATCGCGAACCTGAAGTGGCAATGGGCGGGCCACATAGTCCGACGGACCGATGGACGTTGGGGCCCGAAGGTGCTGGAGTGGCGACCCCGCACCGGACGGCGCAGTGTAGGTAGACCCCCCACAAGGTGGACCGATGACATAAAGAGGGACATTTTTTTTAAATATATATTTTATAAACTTTTTGTGAGCACTAACATATTAAATATATCAAAATCAATTCTCACAGGGTTATAGCGATCAGAGCTATACGGGGGTACCGTAGAGTGTCATGGACGGCAACCACACTCCAGATGATCCACCATGGGAGCTCAGGGCGGAAGTTCTCACGGCTGCTTACCAGTGCAGAGCAGTCGCGAGAACCAGAGGGGAATCACTAGATGCTGGCAAGATAAGGAGGGTCAGGGTGCTAGCTAACGGAGCTTCGATCCAAAGATGGAACGAAGATATCGGGTCCTCAGTAGCGGGCAGGGTCATACTTGGGGCGATCTGCCCTCATCTAGACAAAGGGCCGGGCAGAGAGCACGGATCGCTTTCCTACAGGTTGATACAGGTGCTTACCAGTCATGGTTGCTTCGTTAAATACCTGTACCAAACTGTTAGCTGTGAGCTTTCGGCCAGATGTCACGAGTGTGGTGCCTCGTTAGGCACAGCTCACCACACTGTGGCAGAATTTTCTGCCTGGGGACATCAGCGACTCATTACGACGTCGCTGAACGGCACAGACCTCTCACTAGCAAGTATTATAGGAGTAATACTTATCAGTGAGAAGGTCTGGATAGCGGTTGCCACCTTTTGCGAGACTGTCATCTCGCTTAAGGAGGCACGGTAAAGGGAAAGAGTGAATGCTGCCGAAACACTCCAGCCCTGACGAAGGGGTGCAGGAAACAGAAGGCGGAGACTCATACACCTCTACAATATCCGTGAGCTGCCACCGAGGGGCCAGAGAGGAATGCCTCAACGAACCTCCGGCTCCCAACTCATGGTTGAAGGCAGTCCCGCTGGGTTTTAGTAGGTATTGCGAGTTTGTACCCTCGCGGAGTCCCACACTCCCGACCCCATTAGTCGTGGTCCGTATTTATTTCCCAGCAACAAAAAAAAATATCAAAATCAATTATAGTGTTTCAATGAGAAGTGATGTTGTTTTAAAAATAGTTAAGAGTACAAATAAATGGCGAAGTATGTATATAAATATATACTCGTATATATATATATATATATCTTCTATTCTAAGAATAGTAACCAATTTTACGCAAAAATCATATATTTATATCAATTATCCTGAAAGCAAAGAACCGATGTTCCAAAACCTGATTCATTAAAAAGTGGTTTTAGATGACTAAACTTACTCACTCAATACTATTCGGGCTTGGAATTTCGTGAAATAACTTCTTTTGCAACGTTTCCTCAATTTTCCGCGGGATCCGGAACTACAGGAGTAAGACGCAGAGAACAGCTAGTGACGACAGAAATGTTTACATTACAGAAGTCCACTTTTAGTTCACAGCGTAACAATTTGCACTATATCAAGAAAATCTCTATTCGTGTAAATAATTTTTATGTGTTTTCCTAGTTACGTTTAGAGTAAAATACACGGTAATATCAGCGGTATCAAACCATTAAAAGCAGTTTATGGGCGACATTAAAACCACCAAAATTGCTGACATAGATCAGTTATCATTCAGTTAGATCTGTAAATAGAAAAGTTACTTGGAGCATAAATATATTTATTTTCTATTCTTTCCGTATTATGTTTTGGCAGAGTAGTTCTATTATATGATGATGCAGATTTATTTAGATATATTCGCAGCAGTTTTACGGTGGTATTGCAATAATTACAGTCACAATTATTTAATCAGTCCATCTTTAAAACTGAATACATGTATTCCTACAATGAAAACCGGATATTTTACAGGTTACCCTCTTATTTATCAGCTTTCTTAAATTATATAAGTTAAAAAAACTATTTTTTTTTTAATTAAATGAAATGGCTTTTTTTAATGTATTTTTTGTTTTTTTGCAGTCAGCTTTCAAAATAAACATCTTTAAATATTATAGCATGGTTCGTTATTCGTAATTATAACAACTTTAATATAGAATGGTTTGTACTTTTAACACAAGGCGATTATAAATCGTGTCAAAAAGTTTTGGCATTTCATAATGACGAGTATACTTTAGTAGTACGTCAACCTCACCTAATTGCTTATAAATAATGTTGAAAACTTATAGTCCATTTCTACTTACATTCTCAGACATCTGAAATAATGTTGTAAGTGGTAGAAATTCCTATTCCTATTTGATATAACTTACATTTATTTTAGAAATAAAGTAAAATAGCACGTTTGAAATAACTAACGTCGTCTTGTCACGAACTTCTTAAAACTATTACACAGGAAGAAACCTTTTAACCTTCACGTGAGCTTTATGTTTATATTCATTTAATTATAGATGGCTTTGTAAAACTTTTCGCAAGTAGATATTATTATTGAGCCGTGTAGTTTTTCGCCCAAGTCTTTAATTAATTAATAATATTTAATTAAGTAATTAATACATAGAATAACTGTACCAATATCTTTTTAAAGCTTAAAAAATAGTCTTTGAAGTTGGATAGATAAATAAAAAAGTATTTTATTGGTCATTGAAGATTTAAACAAGATATATACAGTCAAGATTCTGCCCTTGACAGCTTGACACAACCGACCACAGCAGTAACGTCGTGACCACGATTCACGCAACTGGGTCGAAATATCGGCAAAATTAAAAAAAACGCCATCGTGGTATGTACCCGTTCAAATAGTCAATAAGATATATACATATATATAGCGAGCGTGTAAATAAAAATAAATATTAAAGTTTTATTTTTATTGCTGTTAGGTTAGAGATTGACCGGTGTGATACCATGGTAAGTGACGATACAGTCTAAGACGAAAGCGCGCTAATCTGGCAACCTGTTATAGTAATAATATTATAATATCATAAATAATCATGAATATCAATAAACCAGATTAATTCATTTAAACAGGAAGTGTGTCATGGTGCACATAATCTTATCTTAATACGCAAATCCGAGAGATATTAATTTCATTAGCCGATCACGTCTCAGAATAATGGTAACCTACTCCTATCTTGTAATAGCCAAACTAATTTAATGCTTATCATCTAGATCTGTGTCACTGTTTCTTACATAAATTTATACAGAATAGATGTACTAATTAACAATACTAATTGTTAACTAAATCTTCTCTACTTACTCTAATAAATCTCAGATGTCCAGCATTATATTTATTAATTTGTACTTAACATCTTTCCTTTAATTAATATGTTTATTTTTAATTTAATTTAATTTTTATTTTTGTTTGCCATTTAATAATAATATCATCTTATGACATTATATAATTTAATTAAATTTTATTTATATAATTTAATTTGACTTCATGTATAATAATTATGGCATGCTGTGATAGCCTATTATTAGTTGGACATATTCAATGTATCTTAGTTTGGTTTGTCATAAGTTAAACGTATATTATGTACCTGCTGGCTGTCTAAAATAAATAAATAAATAAATTATAATATATAAAATTCAGTTTACTTGAATAAATCATTAATATTTCTATGCCATTTACAATATTTTTAAACCTTTAAACCTTTTACACGATCTTTCAATAGATTTTCGCAAAATGTAGGTAATTAAATGATATTTGAAAAAAAAGAAATGGGGTGTATTATGCACATGGCTGTTTGTTATATGTGAATAAGTCTCGTAATGCTTTAAAATGGCGGGGCTTCCCCATCCGTCGCGCGCGGTGTGTAACAGTCCTTGCTTAGCGTAATAAATTCTTTGATCTTTTAGCTATTTAGTGGTTTAATTGAATTTAAGTTGGGGGTGATAGATAGGTGGCTACAATACCAAACTGTATCCCTCGATTCTTATAAGTCGTTGTTTTGAATTGTCTCCCTGGGGATGTCATTTTAAAGACGTATTCACGTCAAAATTGAACTTTAAAAGATGTTTGAAACAGTAGTTTGTTAAGGATTAAAAATTTTACCAGAATAATATAAAATACTAAGCTTTGAAAATATAAATAGATAAAAATCAGATGAAATTTTAAAGGCTGGAACTTTACTAGTTAATTTTCATAAACAACTTTGTTAGACAAATATGCTGGCATATATCCCTCGTATGGAAAATTTTATAAAAGTTTGTATGAGAGTCGTCACGACCTTTGCTCACTTGGTAAATTATTTTACACACTTGTCGACCCTTGTCTGAAGTTCACAAGAATTTGAGCCTTATAAAATTTTTACTTTGTAAGATCTACAAATAATGCATTTGCTTTATTATACAATAACATAAACAAATTTGTTAACAACAAATATATTAAATTTATTGATTACTAATATAACATTGAATTGGTTGCTTATTTCTGCATTTTAACGAGCTATGCTCTGTAAAATAACCTGGTTAAGATGCAATGAGATTTTTTCGACTCCCTTTACCACCTCGTATCTCACACGAGAATGATAAAAATACGTAATTTCCTAACATAACATACATTGATTAGTAATTTACGTTAGATTTTTTACGTACATTATTTACTAATATTCGCTATTTTAGTTCTTTTTCCAGTCCTAACCTTATAACGTGACTTTTTAAACGATTATAATAATTTTAATGGCTGATTTTGAGTGAAGGACGACCTTGAGAGCGAAATACCAAATATTTAGGGGCATAAAACATCTGTTGTTGAATAACATGATATATATACATAATAACTCTTTTTTGAATTTAACAATATAGTCATTGAGGATTGCTATAAGCAATTAATGTCAAGCCCAAGCGAAGCATGGGAAGGTTTTTAGTAACTATTAATAATCTATTTTTACCTCTTATATACAATACGAATTTGCTAATAAAATCACTCTGCGTTTTGTAGGCTTGATGTCTTATACTGAGAAAGGTAAGGGGCACAGCTGCTCCGCCGAGGGAATAAATTTTCCTGTCAAACCACATGATCCATATAGTTATTTAAATAATTACTTGTATGAAAATAGTAGAATTTATTAAAAAATATAACATTTAATACTTTATTTATAAAACCACTTTAAGAATGTTGTTTATAAATTACGAATTCAATATAATTTAGGGAATGGTTTATATGGCAAAAGCGAAGAACATAAAAAAAATTAAAGCCATTCCTGTTAAATTAATATATGAGATATTCAAGTATCTATTGACTCATCACGATATCTCTGGAACAGTAAACCATAGAGACTTGAAATTTGGTAGGAATATTCCTTATGCCTAATAAAGGTCATGTTTCTTATTTGTAAAACAATTTGCCTAAATTAATGAAACTGCTACCCAAAAAACATCTCACGTAGACGTGAAGCGGGTTCATCCAGTAAGATATATAGGGACTGCATGAATTATTACTAGAAAGTTAAGGAAATAACATCTTTGGCCCCTGTCCCACTGGCGTTATGCGAGCGTTGACGTTTCTCCAACGTCTGCGTAGCGTTGTCGTGACGTTAACATTGCGCATCTGCTGAACGCAATGTCAACATCGCGCACAGACAAAATGTATTCCGACGAGGAATCACTACTATTGGCTTTGCGACTTGGACGAAAATTACTTAAAAAAAAGAAATTATCACCCTCAGTTTTGGGAAAAACCTATATGGCCCATTCGATTACAAGAAACCGAATACTTCGCACTGTATATTAAATATAAAATAATGTTATATTAGAAATAATGAATCTGAATTTTACAAATATTTGCGGATATCGGAAACTATTTGACGAAATATTGAAAGTGATTCAAAATGTCTTAATATTTAGGCACTAATCTCAGAGTTTCAGTGTGTAACTGTACGTATATATATATATATATATATATATTTTATGTAAGGACGTGTTCGTCACAAGTGTCGCCATCAGAACAGTGCAAATAGCCGGCCGTAACAGGGAAAGAGTCCCACTCTATCCGATTTTGCGAAGTCAAAGCGCGAACGGTTGACTTTAGATTCTCAACGTTGACGTCATATTAACGTCATATGACGTTGTCGCTGTGCAGACTTTGAAGAAATGCTAACGCTCGCATAACGCCTGTGGGATATTGGGCTTTTTTGTTAATCTAGTTTTACATTTCTTTATTTAATTATAAATTTTTCACTCATATATTAATAAATAATTTATGTTGATTACAACTACAGAAATACCTGTATATAGAAGATATTTGATGATTTTGATGTATTTTATTATGTATGTGAAATATCTATTGCATTGAAAAATAAACAAAGCTTCAGTTAGCTTCAGCTTACAAAATTTAAACTTAGTAAAACAAAAACATAAAGCATTATTTCAATGAGGTCGGAAACAGCGTTCAAATTGAATATGGAAAGTTTTGGTTATTACTTGCAGTTTTTAACGGGATTAAAAACTTTTCAGTTAGTAACACCGCGAGTACTAATTGACCATATCAGTGCAACACTTTTAAAATTACTGTTTTTAGAGCTTCGTCATTTAAGCACATATTGTATTTTTGTTAATGAAACACAATGAAACGGTATTATTATTATTAAAAATTGGTTGTAACTCATATATTACGTATTATTACTTAAAAGAAATGATCGATATTCTATGTCAACACATAATTTGTGTATTAGAAATGGATTTGCTTGTATATAGTGTTCAACAGCCTTTTTCTTTTCAGGATCAATTTACATATAAGGATAATGAAATTTTTCATTTTGTTTTGTTTAGAAGAATATATCACTATATACATTAGAATGGTCTGCCTCATTGGTCTAGTGGCTAGCATGTTCGACTACAGAGGTCCTGGGTTTGAAGTCCGAGTCGGGCCAGTTTAAAAATCAATATTGAGGCTTCTAGTAAGATTTCTCGATATTTGCCTGAAGTTGGGAAGTGATCAATCCCAAGTGATCAAGTGCGGTGTGATCCATCCCCTTGCCAGAGAGAGCACGTCAAGCCGTCGGTCCTGCGCCTGATCTGTCTCCGGTCGTGGCGGATTGCCGTCACATCGGACTATAAGAGTGAAGGAAAAGAGAGTGCACTATGCCTGCCAATCCGCAGTGGAGCAGCGTGGTGGTTCTATGTTCTTAAAACCCTCTCCCAAATGAGTGAGGAGGCCAGTGCCCAGTAGTGGGACGTTAATGGACTGCAATTTACATTTTATTACTTAAAAACCATGATAGCATAATGGTGAGACGGATAGATTGTCGTTTAGAAAAATGGCAGATTCAAATCGACAGTTCAATATACAATTCGTTTAGTTCCCATGTATAATCTTACGAAATTGATTGTTCATATTAATTCATCAAAGCATTTTCGGTGAAAGAAAAATCTTGACGAAAGCTACATATCCCGGGAGTAATTCTGGGGTATAAGTAACCAGACAACCAGGAGTGCAGCAGCGTGATGGGCTTACGAGTATGCTCTAAAACTCCCTCTGTAATGATCGAGAAGCCCTGTGCCTAAAAATCAAAATAAATCAAAAATATCTTTATTCAAGTAGGCATTATTACAGTACTTTTGAATCGTCAAATTATATATTTTTTTCCACACTCTGATTCTAATATACGTCTGATGATGGTACTAAGAACGGCTTAAAAGCTAAAGTTACGAGGGTTCCTTCGCGCCCTGATCCGAGAAGAACCCACAACAAACTCAGTCGGGTATTTTTTTTACCATCATCATTACAATAACATATTAGTTTACTATATTTTAATTAAAATTAGAGCAATTCGTTCACTCCCAGGCGTTTCTATCGTCTAGGTAATCTTGCAACTTATAATACGATTTTTCTATCAACTTTCTTTTAACAAAGACTTTGAATTTATTAATTGACATCTTTAGAACGTCTTGTGGGAGTTTATTATAGAAACGTATACAGTTACCCTTAAATGAGTTGTTAATCTTATGCAGCCTACTAGAATTTATAACAAGTTTGTTTTGGTTTCGTAAGTTATATGATGTACATTCACTCTTTTTATTAAAAGAGTCAATGTTTTTATGTATATACAACAAGTTTTCTAATATACTCGTATATACGCAGTGAACTGTCATACAGTCAACTGCCTAGCAAAGCAAGGTTCCTACTTAACTGTTTTTAAATATGAATAGGGCTTCTACGTTTAAAGAGAAATTTGAAGTTATTATGATTTTACCTTAATTAAGCAGGATTCTTAAACACTTTTTTTACGCATTTTATTATGTACCGTAAAAATATTCATTTGTACCTACTGAAAAGCTATTATTTTTATATTCAAATTAGTTATTTCAAATTGAGATTTCGTGATTTAAATCGAAACGCTAGTGTTAAATATAAAATAAGTATAGATAACGCCGAAATAAACGGTAGAGTAACTGAGGTCTTGAAATATCTAATAATCTTTCCCAAACAAGCTGAGGGAACGTCAAAAGATATAAAATTGTACATTCCTCTGAGATTGTAAAAATATAAGCTTCAACTTTGAACATAAACTTTGCTCGTAAACTGAGTAAGCGTCCAAAATTTGTAAACGTTGACGTTTAACTAAATTAGAAAATTCAAGAACAACAACACGGTTTTAATTATATGGTTTAAATATGGTTAAAAAATAAATAAATTTGTCATCTATACAAATAAATAAAATTGGAGTGTGTGTTTGTAATTTCAAATCAACAGCTATTCTCTCAATACAATTTAAAAGTATATACGCTACTTCTATAGAAAAATTATTCTTTGTTATTTGGTTTCTGTGTCTGTTTGTACTGGCTTATCTTTAAAATTGCAGGACTGATTTTCACTGGCTGATAGCTGATATTGTAAGGGGTAACTTAGACTACCTTTATTCAGAAATAAACAGATACCTGAACTTACCCGGGTAACATAACATATACTCGTATTTATGAGTAAGATATACTCGTAGACCTATAAATTATGATATAAGACGTTTAGACATTTTAAATACAATTATTTATTGTTAACAGATTTAGGCTCGACTATAATCGTACCTGATGATGAGTGATGATACAGTGTAACGCGGTAGTGCGCAAACCTGGAAGGAGATAATTTACCGTTTAATAGTTTCAACATCACTTTCCCCGAAGAAATGTCATAAAATTTTGGAATTCAGCAAGTAGTTAAGTTTTAATCTAATTGATTAAAATGATGTCTATTTCATCACTACTATTACTACTATTATCCGTAACTACGTTAAGTGTTTCTCGTTCTATACGAATGTATACTGCTTTTGAAAACTTTGAGATTTATGTGGTCGGAGCGGAAACCGTGGGTCGCTGTATTAAATTAGGATTAATACCGTGCAAGTTATAAATGAATTAAATAAATGAACGACTTTAAGAGCTATTAATTCTACCGAATCTATGATAAATTTATATTCATAGGGTAGACCACCAGGAGCTGGTTGATCAATAGAGATCAGGAAAATAAAGTTTTTCACTTAACATTTATAAATTTAACATGGTTTTGGATTCGAGATCCGGGTCGGGCCAATTTAAAAAATCAATATTGAGTTTTCTATTACGATTTTCTCAATATTTGCCTAAAGTTGGGAAGTTGGCAGTGTGATCCATCGCCGTGCCACAGAGACCACGTTAAGCCGTCGGTCTTGCGCCTGATTTCTTTCCGGTCGTGTCGGATTGCCTTCACATAGGACTATGAGAGTGAAGGACTAGAGAGTGCACTTGTGTACTATGCCTGCCAATCCGCAGTGGAGCAGCGTGGTGGATCTATGTTTTAAAAACCCTCTGTCGTATGATTGAGGAGGCTGTGCCCAGTACCTTACACAATTTTGTTATTACATAACTTGTATTTATTGACAAAGAAAAAATCATTTTAAAATGTTTCAAAAGTGGAATTAAAATCTTAAAAGTTTAAAGCCAGTGAATTGACTTCATATCCATATTTTAAACACAATTTGAGTTTTTTAATCACCTGATCCATAGTCGGGATACTCACATGCTTATCAGAACAACATATACACTTATATATAATCTATACATAATAGAATGGCCTGAAGCATTTGTCAGGGATCTCACTTTTTCACGAAAATTGACCAGTTGAATTAAAATGAACTGACAGTTAATGATATGAATATAAAAGACATAAAGAATTGCAAAAATATACCATTAATATTTTTACTAAGCAAATGTCGTAAAAACAATGTTAAAATGCGTTGTAATAAACCAGAGGCATCTCACGGCTTTATACCATGTTGACGTCGCCCAGAAATGTTTGAATGGAAATATTAAGAGTTAGACAAAAGCCATTGTCGCACAGTCAAATAATAATCCCAAGTTTGGCCGTAAAGTCTTTCTCTGTCAAAACTTTTCAGACAAACGGGTAATGAACTGGCCTTATGGCTTAAGAAACTACTGAAAACTGGTAGAATTTCGCACAGATAGTTCAGAAATTAAGTCGGTTGACTAAATTGTAAATACTTTTCGGTAATTTATATAAACTTTACTGAAGCCTAACAGTTGTAAAACTCTGTGAAGAAACTAACAGTTGCTAAGTGTATTGAAATATATCAATGTTGTAAGGCTGGTGAAAAATATATTTTTTTAGAAAATATATCTAGAGTAACATCATATTAAATGATTGTGTATTAAGAGATTACATCCTAGTCCTGCTAGTTTAAAAATACGCGTTGTCCTTCGGTTTTATAATATTATCTTCTCAAGGTCAATCAAAGAATAATAGCTATCAGATTTCGATCGTACTCGATGAAAAAGTTCTGCAGAAGTCGTATTTAGATAGCAAGGACAAGCTACCTTTCCGTATATCACCAGTAACGTTATAATGCAAATTTCGATATTTTTTTACGTCTCTTCGAATGTATTTTGAATACTTATCGCTTTACGTTTTTGTTCTTTAAATATTCTTTCTAGGTAAAGGCAAAAATCGTGGGGATTAAAACATAGAGTAAATTATTGATTCTGTTGCCTTTTTGTTTCCAATTAGGTTAAATTGTAAGAAATAGAGTGTAGAAAAACGAATAAAATCGTAACGAAAAAGCTATGAAACAATCTAGATGGTTGGAAAGACGCTAAGGTAGAGGCAAAGTTTTGTTTTCGCCTTAAAACAAAGATTGTGCTTATTTCAAAGCAGGCACTTGCATTTTTCTCGTTTTTCATCTTCCAAGAGGCATAATGTAGGTGTATACAAAACTCGCATCGCTCGATGAAGAAACTTTGCTCATTTACCTGCAAGCTTTATATTAAAATTCTCTTGATAGAGTGAAAAAAATGCTTTTTAAGGACAAAGAATATTAATTTGAACTTTTATCTTGGGTAAGATCCTATTTGGATTAATATTTCAAGTATTTATATATATATATCACCTTTTTACTTCAATAAAAAGAGAAATGTATGAAATCATATTGATTTAGTTCATTGATAAAACCGTGTTCAATTTTATTTCTACGTAAAATAGCTTTTGCGCTTTTAATGGTGAATAAAATACCAATTGTACTATCAATCTATTTTTTGTATTACATATTATTGAAGTAAAGAAGCGGAAAAATAATTTTATTTGAATCGGAGTATTCAGAATTTCTCGTTAGGGTTTCTTTCGCTTAATATTGGTATAATTTTTTAAAATTAAAACAATGCACGGCTCTCTATATAGCAAGTCTCTACGTAACTATATCTCTTTATAACTACTAGGCCGTACATGCCGTGTTATTTTTTTATCTTTTCATCAATAATTCTTTTCAATACGTGTGGGCTTTATCAGAAAGTCGTTCACCTTTATTAGGCTTCGCTGGCAAATAAGCCTGCGCGAACAAGAGCGACTTATGTGTAAAATTAGCGAAGTGATATAGCAAAATTGCAAAGCTTGGAAATTTTCTTACATGTAGCGTATCTATAAATATTGTTTCAAATATTTCTCGGTCATACATAAAAAACCATTTCATTTCACAAAATGTTATAAGGCCGCCCTACGTTTGCGAAAGTAAAAATTATTAAATAAAATTCTAAGGAGTCAATTGATATAATATTTCATATTCAACTTTTATTTTTTCTTGTCAGGAAATCGTTACGCGTTATGCCAGACTTTAACCGGCTAAAACCAACCTACCTCAAAATCCCCCTAAAGGGGCAATGTGTCCCGCACCCATTGTCCAAGTGCTACCCGTTGGGGGGAGACGAGATCGTGCACTACCCGTCTGCGCCAAAACCTCCGTCGTCGTATGGCTGTAGCATTTCCGTCTATCCCTCTCACACGCTCCGACACCTCCTTCTGTGGCATCACGTCCTCGCAAAATCTACAGCATTCCAGCTGGCTTCTCTGCCCACAGTGGTTCTAACCACAGCAGGTAGAGAGATCGTCTCTGACAACTGTTATTTTCGACACAAATACCTCCCAAAACAACCATATCCCGAGAGGACCTGTGTAAGGCGAAAGGTCAGCACCCCAAAACCTCTTTTGGTCCACTGCTCAAGGATTGGACGAATTGCCTCAATCGTATAGATACAGGGCTGCCTCAATAAATTACTCCACTTCGTGAGTAGAGCGGCTTGCGCCATGCGCATCATTCTAACTTCAGTGGTGTGAGGACTTCGCCTTGCAATAATATTTCTACCTTAATATTAGTCCTTATTAAAACGTTAATGCCGTATTTATTTATCGTAGGTATGTACTTATACTAAACAGTGTATATGTATGCTTATTTCTAGGTACGTGTAAGTACTTATATGTATTTACAAATCCTGCCATTCATTTTTATATTATGACATGTCATTATAGATCTTTTTAATTTATTTATAAATACTGCCTACGATTGCCAAGAGAAATCGCTAATTAACAGTAAGTATGTATGATTGTTTTTTTTTCGGTCATAGTCGATCAATTTAAAGACTATCTATCTATTCATAATATTTTCGAAATCAAACGTAGAGGTACCCAAAACTTAGCTTAGAAATAAAATGTTGAGATTCTGCTGCTCGACCCAGCTAGGGAAATATTAAACGGCTATAACTCGCTTAAATGAAGGACGGGCGTCTTGCGGATCACGCCGTCTCCGTGACGAGATGTAATAGAGCTGACAAGGGTGCCTATCAAAATAATAGGAGAAATTTCAAGGACAATAAGGACATCACTTTAAAGGAATTCCTCGGATTCTTTTGCTAATATTAAGAAAGGATCTATATATCACTCAACATTTGGTTAATTATTTTATTTTACTATCATTTTTGGTTTATTATTGGTGCTTAGTTTTCAATTTTTTCTTATTTATAATAATATGTCAAAGTGGTTTCCTTGATTTTAAATGCAAATCAAAATCGTGTTTTTGGAATGTTAGTTAGCTTTAAGCAACATTCATTGTTTTACACATATGCATGTGTCAGGAATGAAAAATAATCGGTTAATTAATTTTAACAATTTTTAAATTAAATAGGATTTCATAATAAAATTCAATAACCATTATTCTTTAATTGCAGTAAACTCAATAAACTTTCTTGTCAACGACTTTACCACCGGTTCGTAACCGGCAAGAAACTCAATAGTTACTCTTTTCTATCCATGTTGTATTTAATATAAAAATACAATTGCGTCATCAACATCCATTTACAATAAATATAAAAAACAAATAACATATAATTATCAATTTGACATATTAATAAGACAAAAGTTTTAATTTAAATAACACACTCAATTACAATGTCGAGAATTCCGCCAATTGGAAGGCCTTTGTTTCTAGGAATACAATTTAGTCAAATGACGAATCGTATCCTTTATTTAAAATATTATTTTATCTTAAATATATACACACCGGCATATTTAGCGGACCACAAAAAATTAAATGATATAAGTTTCATATAAGGTTATGATGCTGATATCAATTTTTTTTTATGTTCCGCTAAATATGCCGGTGTGTATATTATAATTATTATATTTTACATGTATTGAGACATGTATTAGTGACGTTTTGGTTGATCTTATTATATTCTTAATGATATATATATATATGTATATATTTAAAAATATAATTTGAAGTAGCTAGTTCTAATTTTCAAACAATAAAAAAAAAATACATTTAAGTCAACTCCTACAATAGCTTTAAAACTCGCTCTCCATCGAATTAATTATAAATAAAATATGTTTCTTGAGAGTTCTTTTTCCTTGCCATTATTTTCTGTTTTTGTTTTATTGTTTAATTCATTTTAGTAAATTGTTATATTTATATATCATTTTTTTGGAATTTATCTCCGCTTCGCATAGTATAATCACTGTTAAAATATCTAAAAAAAAACACTGCGTATTCTACAAAACTATTAGCCTGATTGATTTGACATACATATATGATTGATTCGCTACGTAGACCCTAATTAAGAATGAGTACTCTATACGAGTACTACGGTTTTTGTATTGCTACGAGTTTATGTATTAAACCAGTCACTGTCACTTTGCTTGTCTCTAACTGTTTGGAATATAATAAAAAAAAAATTGTACATAATTTGTACGAATTAAACCAATTTAACCTTTATTTATTATATTTTATAATGTAAGCTTTGATAATATTATGCAAGTATTTTAGGCGAGCCTTCTATTAGTCTTAAAACTCCGTGTGGTCGTCAAGCCAATGTTTTTTTTTGTGTTTCTATCTGTTAAACTGGTTAGTATAAAATGAATCATGTTGTATTTATTCCGTTTTTTTTATTTAATTTTATTCCCCGATGACAAGTCACGGATGCATTTTTCCCGCCAAAAACAAACTGCGCTTGTGGCGCCCTTCCCCGCAATCCATGACTTTATTTTATAATCTATGGTCGTAATATTGTTATAAAAAAATATGTTACTGTAGAGTTGGTATAAATTAAGAGTGTTTTTGACATATGTTTATTTGTTGCAATGCATTCCTAAAACACTTGCATACAGAATGACAATTATACAGAGAATATTCGAGAAATTCAGCACATAATTCGCTGACACACGACATGATGTAGACACCGTGTAGTGTCAATGTGTCAGCGTATACGTACACGAGGTGTTTTCGTAGCCGGCTAATTACAATACAAGAATAAATCAAATTAGAGTTCTCTACCACTACGTCACGTCGATACGTCAGTCTGAGTCTCTTTAAATTTTTAACAGAGTTTTTCAAGTAAAAATTCTTACAGCACGATAGGGAAACATTTAAATTACGCGCTATGCGTGAATATATATTTGTTTCATTACTGACAGTTTAATGCTTGACCTTGATCAGGCCTGATGGACAGTGATGATACAATCTAATCTGGTAAGACACGATATACTTCTTATGGTTTTAACACAGCATCGTACCGGAACACAATTCTCTTTGCTTTGATAGGTCGTTGCTAGTAGGGTGTTAATACTTTTACTTACCGTACTAACTTGAAATGGATCTTTATTTGAAGTAACTTGATTTTAATGTAGATTTCAGTTGTAAATATTTGATATAAGAATATGGGTTACTAACTAAAATCTTTATGGGTACTTAAAATCTTAAGTTATAACGTATAAGAAATATTATATTCAAGCAGAGCAAGTCCTAGGTTATTAAGTTCGAATTTTTCTTCTATAAATATCATGTAAATAAATATCCTAAATACGATTGTTAGTCTACCTACTTCAATTTCAATTTCAATAACTTTTTGATCAAATACCACGCCTGTTTTGTATTGACAAGCGTATTTATAAAAAAATGTAAGCAAATAGATTGTTAGTGACGCACGTCTAGTGGAACGTCGTCAACAAATTTTACTATATTTGTATCCTGAGGCCTTGTTTTCCTCTTACCTTCTATAATTGTAACATAAATCTTACTCAAGAGCGGATCTACATTGTTTTATGTTGTTGTTTCAGCAATAAAACAATGATGCATACTATATTACTGGCTCGAATTGTAAACGCCTGTAGTGTATGTTTTATAAATATTTTTATATGTAATAAAAATATAACGATTTCTATAGTAAAGTGCTTGAGTATTGAAAAAAAAAAAAAACAATATTAACATGAAGTGTCACAAGTTTAAAGATATCTATTTGAACTTGCGTTGAAAAATACATTTTTTATCATTAACTATTGAAAATTTTAATAAAATATATTACGAGACTATAAAATAGTATTTGGAATTAAAAAATATTTCTATGTCACAAAGCACTTACAAATAATTTGCAATAATAATAATTTTCAAACGTACTAAAATATTTTAAAGGATTCTTATATAGCAAAATTAAAAATACTACCGTTATCGTTCCTTCTCAAAAAATTATTGTAATAAAGGAAAATCTTTTAAGAGATATAAATTATAAACGCTTTGCACAAAGCCATAAATCTATTTAGAAGTCGGTGCCAAGGACTATGCTTGGAATGGAACCAAATTTGAATATCTATTTCAAAAATTATAAAGTATTCTAAACATTTTTAAAACAGCTTTTATATTGTTATAGTAAATGAAGTAAATAAATATTATTATTATTATACTACTTTTACACTCACGCCCGTTGACTAAAGAATATATATATTTATTATTGAAGATAAATAAGTTTATAATAAATACTTGTATACATTAATATGAAATAATACATATATCTACATAAACAATTACATAAATACATATAACGGGCGGAGGATACACCCCGGCAGGGAGACCAAACGGCCGGGGGTCAGGGCTACAGGCTGAGAAACCGCCGGACTATCCTAGCCGAGTCCAGCAACACCGCCTTTTGCATCCTTGCTGCGAGCGAACTGCCACGGAACCCCAGTCGTCTCAGATGGTGAGCGAGACTGACTGGGATCAGACCATTCTTATTATTATTATTATAGTACATATATATTCAAAAATATTAATGGCCCAATTATTCCAGAAATATACACACAAATAAATTTGATATATTGCTAGACTATAAGTGCAAAAAGTGTTTTATAATATAACCAATGAAACGTATTAATATACTATCATATTGTAGGTGATTTAACAACACATTCATGTTTATTGTATAAAGAGTTCCTGTGCAGAAACTTTATAACGTTAAAAGACTTTTATCATGTACATATATTTTAACATATATTTTATTATTCTCTTAATTAAAAAAAAATTGTTTTATTATAGTCGTGCTTTGGGATTTTTACTATTTATATAATTTTAATTAAAATTTATTTCATTATATATGCATTCACTCACGTTCCAAACTTTTTCACTTAATATTAATTAATTACAAAATTTTAAATAATTAATTATTATATTTGGCAAAATTTGTACAGCATTATCTGTTGAAAATTAACGTAAATAGTTACGTTTTTTTTGTGTAACGAACTGAAGGAGCTCGTGCTAGAGATTGCGTAGGACTTGACTTAATTTTTATTTCGTTATATTACTTTAAGCTAGCAATTATTGCAATCTCGTACCGTTAAGCACGAGGCATTAATACAGACCTAAGACGGGAATTTAATCCGATCTACCAGCAATTACAGAAATCCATTAGAACTGTTTGAGAATAGCCGGCAGATTCTCTATTGGATTTCCTTTTCTGCTTCATCATGCGTAAATATCCAGTTAAAAACGGTTACATTGTGAAATATATATTATCGTTCCTAGTCCTTAAGTGACACTATCGTCCAACGTTTTAGTATTAACAGCGTTTCTGTCACATCTGTTCATAGCAAGCTAGAAATCTTTCATATTCAGCATTATATGATAGATAGAGAGAGAATACACTTTATTGTACACCATAAACAATACATAAAATAGATATAATAACTTATTCATTGGGTACAAAAAGACGGCCGTATCGCTAAGTAGCGATTTCTGCCATGCAATCTTAGGGTTAGAAAAATTTTGATACGGAAATGGGTAGGTGGTGTATAAAAGGTGTAGTACATAGATACATACAAAAGTATATAGCAATACATATATATTTACATACGAAGCCAAAAATATATATTATAATAAACTAATATATATATAATTGTACATATATATATAAGAGCACAGGGAGAGGTAGTGAACCTTGACGAGGTTTTTAAACATTGAAAGAATTAGCCTCTCTGATCGTCAGAGGTAGGTTGTTCCATAATTCGATCCCCTGTATCGCAAATGATTGCCCAAAGAACATAGTTTTATGAGGAATAATATTTAATTGTATATACGGAATATTATTTTTACAGAACATTCAATGTGGGCCTTATCTAAGTATATTTCCACATAAATAAATAAAAAAAATCATTGTACTTAGAGCTATTACAAAATACAGAAGTAAAATAAGGAAGTGAAATTTTAATAAAGGTTCGATAATAATAAAAAATAAACATTTTTTGTTTTATATTATTTTAGTTATTATTCCTATCAGCAAGCAAAAACATCTAGGCAAAGGCTTTCTTGCTCATATAAGAGTAAGTTTAGAACACGTTTTGTACTTATTTAATCTTTGTTCCAGTCCATTGTTGTCTATTGATTAGTTAGGCATAAAGACCATTCTTTTTGTATTTCTTACGATAATCCATTCAAATTGAGACGACTTTGCATTGAGTCTGTTATATTCAATCGTCAGCTACGGTTGACCGTATAGGATAATACAGATTGAATGTAAGAGAATTCAGGCCAACCTATAAAAATAAATTGAGGTCAAACCAAAGGTTACTTGTGCTATCTTTTCCAAACAGAAATGAAAAAAGATAAATGACTATTCTAATTCTTTTTGCTAAAAATTCCTTAACCAAAGTTCAGCGATACTTCTCATTAAATTATTTTTATATACCGACCACACGAGAAGGCTCATAAAGCTATGCACTATATTAAAATATATAATAAACAAATGAGCTTTCGTGGGCTTATAATATAATAGACGATAATTAACAATAACTTGTTAATTATTTCGTTGGAAATGTTTTTGTGCACCTTGACTGAGCTACTTCTCGGAATGTAGTAAACATTGTCAGGAAAAGCCAGAATCCTTATTTAATCCCAGTAGGACCTTCGTTATCCTTTCTTGGAGAGCCAGGATCTAGTCATATAAAATGGTTGTGGAAGTAATCCGTCAACGACATTTATTTAAGTAATACAATAGATGCCTCATTGGTCTAGTAGATAGCAGTTCGGCCACAGACATGAGGTGCTGGATTCGAGTCCCAGGTCGGACAATTCAAAAATGGATATTGAGTTTTCTATTAAGATTTTCTCAGTATTTGCCCGAAGTTGCGAAGATGGCGATGTGTTCCACTCCCCTGCCTCGGAGAGCACGTTAAGCCGTCGGCCTGTGCCTGATATCTCTCCTATCGTGTCGGATTCCCGTAACACAGACCAATGAAAGTAAAGGAATAGAGAGTGCACTTGTGTACTAAGTCTGCCAACCCGCAGTGGAGCAGCGTGGTGGATTTATGCTCATGTCCTATGAGTGAGGACACATATGTCCCAGAAAAACATATAAAAAATTACTATAATTTTAAATAAATATTATTATTAATATTCTACTATTTGAATTATCAATTGCTTAACATGTTTATTATTTAAATCCAGCACGAGAATTGTTGTACACCCGAAAGATATCCCTTGGGATTAATACACCCTAATTTACATACGATTACATTTTGCAAATATCGACTACATCTTCTCTAATGTAGGGTTGTAATAACAAATAGAACATAACACTTCGCCTTGTTGCAAAATTGATATCTGTATATAAATACAAGTCGTTTAATCTCTTTAATTATTAGCGTGCTGGAAAGCGCTCGACCGTAACCTCACTTTGATGGTAAGTGATGATACAGTCTAAGATGAAACCGCTAATCTGTTAGGAGGCAATTTACCTCTTATGGTTTCTACACAGCATAGTACCGCAACGCGAATCTCTTGCTTTTTGGTATCTCTGTGCTGGTAGGGTGGTAGCTAGCCACGACCGAAGCGTCACCAGTCCAGACATATATAATCAAACAAATATATTTTGTTCAAATTAATTTCAATATATTTCAATAAGATGTAAGGATTTTACGAAATTTTCCTAAGTTACTTACAAATTAACTTATATTTTCATATTAGTCAATTAAACGTAGGTTTCTTCTTTAGAATTGTCTCCTTTTACACTCTCTTAGAATTAATGTAGGTAAGTTTTATTTATATTAAAAGAACAATTGCGAAGGAAACAATGCCCAGTGTAAGTGTTCATTGTGATAGAATTAAATTCGCTGGAGGCGGAACTATCGAATGAAATCCTTATGCACTGTTAACTAGTTTATCATTTGAATAGAGTTCAGTTATTGTAGAGTCCTGTGTTGAACGCCGTGGGACTCATACACTGAAATTTGCATTTGATCACGTACTTTGAATATCGGTAACAACTTCCTTAATGTTGTATTGTTCAATACGAATAAGAACTTGGTAAAGGTTTTCTTTAGTACAATTTCTTAGATGAAAGTTGTCAAATCTTTTGTTATGCAATTTTTTCAGATTTATACCTATGTTTTTCAGTTCACCTTTATATACATTTTGGAATATTATTCGTATGATATATTTTCAAAACTTGAAAGTACTATTAAAAAGGCAGTTATAAAAAATATAATATTACTTTTAATATACTCTAGTTAATTCTTTGTGAGGCTAAAAACGTTTAGCAATATTGACACATTTTTTTTACAGCAACTCTCGATCGAAATCAATCAAGGCATATTCAGTTAAAAGATATTTTTAATTAATTAATCGTTTTCTAACAATATTTTGATCAACTACAAAGAATTATTCTTCTACTACAAACCTCACAAAAATACACACCCTGTCACATTCATATGTGCCATTTGCAATAACTCCTGATCGATATCAGTCCGAAATATTTTGTACTCAACGAGATCACTTCTTTATTATTTGTATCTGCTATAAATGAAGATTCTACGGCTTAAATACTGTACATATACCAGCTTTTCAACTTGCTTGGCACTTCTTTACAGGTCGGCTTACTTTACCGAAGCCTTCCGCCAATCCAGACATTGGCAAATTGGAAAGTACAATTTTCTACATTTGCTTTGCCGTGAATCGAACGCGGGACCTCTTCTAGCGAAATAAGTACATGCTAACGAAAACACAAAATTTATAAAGTAAAATGTTTTCCTCAAACACGGAGCGAGTTACGATGTTATCTATGTCGGAAGCTATATATGAAGATAGAATAAATAAGAGAAAACAAATAACAAACAGACATCCGGCATTCTAAGAAAACTGTAACAGAGGGTGAAGTCTTTGCCTTGATGAGCAAGTGTCGTTCCAATTTCTAACAACACACTCGAGACATTTGTTTGTAAAATAACATAAGTCACTTATACAAGAGCTGTTGAAATCACTTTTACACATCTCAACTACGAAGTTATTAGATAAACCTTTAACATTGTTTGTCTTTGTTTTATTTTATATTATGAGGTATAATGTTTTTAAGGTTAAGGTTAGCATTGGCTAAAATCTCATATGATTACACGATCCAAAATATTACTTAAGGCCACAAAACAATTAACAAGAAGTCATTATTTTTTGCAAAAATAAAAACTCACAATCATAGACACTGTCGCATGGAAAAAGGACATCCTTAATTCTTCCAAAGCACAGATGCGTAAGTTGTATTGTTAATGTCCTAATTTATTGATGGGTGATTCTAAATTATAAAATATTCTTAGTAACATATATTTTTATCAAAGAAAATAAATTCCACGTTGAATGATGCGGAAGCAAAAGTAGACATTCTTGACTTGCGTTTATAGATCACTTCAACGTCATTTAGAGTCAGCCAAATTCTCGGAGTAAATTAAGTAGGGTTGTAAACAAATGACAACGATAAATGTTGAAAGACTTTTTACCCTTTTTTACCTAAAAAGAAAACACAAAATAACAAAATTTTAAAATACGACTATTTTGCCAATAAATAATTAAAATAGTAAGCCCGTAAAAATAATGTATATTGTAAATGTCAACCTTACCTATGTCATTTTAGTGACAATATAATATATGAAATATGTTTATTATTTAATGTCATATTCTAATTTATACATATTTACAGAAAATCTCTGGTACCAAATTAATCTTTAAGAATTTAAAATAATTTGTGTATGATTTTAGTATTTCACTTAATAGTGTCGTAAAATAATCGTTTGTAAATGATGAAAATAGTCACCGATATCCTTGAAATATTTTATAAGCCCTTTCTTTAGACGTTTCTAGTCATTTGCAACCCTACAAATCTCCTGTGGGACGTCCTGCTTTGAATTTACACGTAGTTTGCTGGTTCGATTGCTCTGCGAAGTGGAAAAGGGAGTTTGTTTTTCTTATATTATTATCTGTGAATTCCTCTATATTAAACAAGCGTATTCTTTCATGTATTGATCGATAGATTCGTGTTATTTAAATCCAGGTCCTGAGAACACATGTCCTCAACAAGAAAACCCCACGACTTCCTTGCTGTCTGACTGCTGGGCTCTACACATGTAAATTTTAAGATATTAAAAGCTTTGAATATATTAAATTTTGTACCGTTGCTGCCTTTGTTCTTAATATTATGATACCAATATAATTCTAAAATTAACTCCGAAAGTTGTCGAATTTGTTTTTCTGAATGTCGAAAAGTTATGATTTGTTGCGCTCCGTGACCGAAATCGTTTCAGATTTATTCGTATTTGCACAACGTAGATACATTAATAACGTAAGGGATATAAAACAAATCTTTTACATAAAAAGTGTTAAATCCAATTTTGTAATTTTATCATGAAATAAGGTAACTGTTATTTCAGGATAAAATTAAAAATTGGACTTCAGAAATCTATCTCTTAAATAATAAATAAACTGTAAGAAATAATAATGCTTTAGACCAGACATATGGGCACTGTAAAATAGTTACTACAGTGACGTAAGGTCACACTAAAGAGGGATTTATTGAAATTCTTTTACTCACCGACCAAACTAGACTTTATTGAAATACTTTTGCGTTGGTGAAAAGGGTAAAATAGATGTTTTTGAGGTATTAAAATTTAAGTAAATTTTCCCGCATAAACTTCGGAGCAATGACAATATTAGAAACTTCCTGTAAACACTTAATTGATAACCAAAATGAGCTTAAATCTGAAGTCACTTATTAACTAATTATTTTTATTTTATTTATTTGACTTTATTTCACACATAAAAACACAAAGAAATAAACAAATTTACAACAATTTTAGAAACATACAATATTTGGCAATAGGCGTGCATATCTTGTAATCTTGTATGCATGTATATCTTTAATATAACATTTACGGAGTAGATAAACCTGATGCATAGATTTTGCAAGCGCTCGAGTTTGTCGAAGTGTTGTTCAGAAAAATCAGAATAGCAGGAGTCTGCATAAGCTATGATAAGCAATAAAAGAGCTTGAGCCAGCGTGATTTTAGCACTGAGAGGGAGTAGATGTTTCCAACGCCGCAAAAGTGCTACGGAGGCAAATACTTTACGGCTTACTTGTGTCACATGATAAAACCAGGACAAGGAGCAATATGTAGCCCTAGGTTTTTCATTATCAAAGCTAGCTTCAGATCGTTGTATCCTTTTTTAATGCAGGCCCTGTATAAAAATCTATTTTTCCCAATTGCTTTGCTTCTCCCAAAAGAATAACTTGCGACTTTGCAGGATTGACAGTCAGCCCGTAGGGTGTGCTCCAATAAAGATTAGAATTAACCTCATCAAAGGCTTGATTTATATTAAAAACAGGCGCTGCAGTATACAATTGGAGATCATCCGTATAAAGATGGTAGGAAGAAGAAAGAGAATTACTTATTGAATTAATGTATATTGCAAATAGGAGAGGAGAAAATACACCACCCTGAGAAACAAGTGTCAGTTTTAAGAAGTAGTTAGAATACTGGACTACTAAATATTTCTGTCCGTCCGTTTGTACACGATAATTTGGCACAGAATCACTGACAAAGCTGACACTGTAAGGTGTAACATATGCTACTTTATATTCTAATGTTTAGAAGAAGTGGAAGCATGCCAAGAATTTAAGTAACATCAGATTGAGCTTGTGGTTGGTTTAACGAATCATTTTTCAAGTTCATTTGTAATTTGGGCATTTAACAATAAACATATTTACATTATTTTTGTCTAAGTTAAAAATATAATGATGTACCTTTTTATACATGGTTTAACAATTATAATAGTCAGCGTATATAAAATCGGTCATTCTTTATTTAGGGTAAAACAGATTGATGCTCAAATTGCATCAGCTTATCCGATTGATGTCTATTATTGAGTTACAGGATTCTTCCAACTTGTCAAGAGCGATACGGTGCGGTTCGGTGCGATGCGGTTCCGTGCGATGCGGTACAGGATAGGACGAGCTTTTGCTTTTTTATCATGAAAGGGCCTCGTCGTGGTGGTCGGAGAACTTTCATGGTTTGGAGATTTCTATTCGTTTATTTTATTAAAGGGTTACAGGTTACTTTCTTTCTTATTTTATAATACATTTGTCTTTATTATTCTAAGTTAACTTGTGAATTTTATATTGTTTAGTATTTTTGATACAGTTCGTGGCCTTTTTTGTATCACGTCATTTTATGATGCAGTATAGTTATATTACTTTCATTTCTATATAACATTACAAATTGTTTTCTTGTTTACGTTGTATGTCTTACATTTATATTTCTTACTTAATATTACGTTATTTTTATTACATAGTTTCATATTTCTAGTGTAAATTTGTTGCTTGATATTACAACTCGTTATTTTATTTTACAATATTTTTTGTGCTTAATATTGTTTTTACCACATTTATCATTATTATATTCGCTTTAAGCGGGGTTGTGCGGCACTGGAAGTGTAATCTTCGATGTGATTACTTAGACTTGGCATACCCCTGTAAATAGTCCACTGACTGACTTAAACTATGCAACGATTCATATTTATGTAGTGTGCGAAAATGCTATTAAGCAGAGCGATCTGACAGAGCTTCAAAACTCTTTTTCGGGTGGTAATAATTAATGGTTTAATTACATAGTTAAAATATACCATAACCAATTCAAAAATCCAATCTTTGGCATATGGTTATAGAAATAGCAGTTCATTTCAAAAAGATTGCCATAAATAAATTCCATGAAACATTTTTTCCTGATATCGAGTGTAGCTTAAGTCGACCGACAGATTAATGTCCTGTTCAAGTTGTAAGGTGTCGGTGAGAATTAATGGTACTACCGGCGAAGTCTTTACGAGAGCACTTTTGTCTGATGAATACCGCTAATAGTACCTTACACTATACACATGAATTCCTTATTTGTACCGCTGAATGCTATAATTTATATATAAGTTTGCCAATTATCTGTTACCAAGCCAGCTAATTTTCCTCTTCGTTATGCTTAATCGCTATTTAATAGCGGCCCCGTAATTGTTCGACTATATAATATTTGATTGCTACGCGAATAAAATTACATTGAGTTTAAACCTGACTCCAAACCTTTTTTAGGCGAACATATGGTACACCTGATATTTCCTGTTACCAATAAAAATTTTGTTGCAATCGAAAATATAAATAATTTAGTTACATATTCATGTGACATTTGCAAATGTTTGCAGTACACAAATATTTTAAATAAAAACAAAAATAGTGTTTTTGTTTTATATAGAATTAAGCGAATGAAGTGCAATGTACAAGTCATAAAATCTTAAAGAAAATAAATTATTCTAGCGTTGAAAACCTTATCCAAGTTAAAAGCTTGGTCAATCTCGCCAACAACACTTGGTTTTGGTTTTAGAACTGCGATTAGGAATGGAAAAGTCACTTTTATATTTAATAATAAATGATTGATGCAAAATTTGCAATGAAATAATAATAATTACAGTTTTCGATGCTAAAGAAACGTAAAAAATAGTAAAATAAAGTCTATTTGTTTATCACACTGAAGTTATTGTGATGGTCGGTGCAGTGCTTATATTAGTTAATCTCTTAGCTCTAAATGTAAATGTTATTTCTCATCATAAGCTCACCTGATGCACCATATAAAAGCAAACATGGAGTTATAGATAACTTACTTGGCATAGATAAACCTGACAAAGTTTTGATTAATCAAATCTCCTCCCAATTTATGTAGAACTAGTCCTCGAACATAGTTAACGGGGCAAGACGAGAGCCCTCGTCAGACTTCCATTAGAGAAAACCTCGCAATCTCTACAATATTGACATTTGGAACAAACATATTTGTATGGGTCGTGTTATCTTATTGAATATTTTTGTAGAAATCCATAATGAGTGAAACGTCATGTTATATTTGCTTCAAAGATTTTACTTATTAGGACCCAATTATAGTCACTGCTTTATACTATACTAGCACGTTCTTTTCTTGCTAACAGTTTAGCGCTTTACTGTAATTTAACTTCATGCTGTGTGGTTATACAGTCTTAAATAAAAACTCGCTAATCTGGTAAAAGGTAATGTACATTTTATAGTTTCTTCGTACCGGACTGCAGTTTCGTTTACTTGACGGCATGTCTTTGCTGGTGTAATGTTAACGAGGCTCCCTACAGTCCAGACCTAAACAAACCTTTCGAAATGGAATTTCCTATATATTCCATGCCAAGAATCAAATTCAAGAACACACAGAGAGTCTGTCCTCTGTTGTCTTAACAGCGAAGTTCCGTATGCCTTTTTCTAAAATAAAAGTTACTCCCTATAACATCAGTTATCTGCCAGTGAAAGTCACATAAAAACATCAGTCCAACCGTTGGTAAGATTAATAGAAACAAACATAAAGACAAAATACTGGAAGTACCATATCTACTTTCTATATGAAATAAGTGACAAGCTGTTAATTTGAAATTACAAGCAGATACTCCAATTTTGTTTAGATTGTCAACGGACTGTATGTTTATTTTGCTATAAAGAACTTTATAATTAGACCTGGAACTTTATCATCATGATCTTATTGCAAATATTAATTATCAATTTTCAAAACGGAGTTTTGTCGACACTTTTTGTTTTCATATATTAAAAAGAAATTTACGAAAACTAATTTCAATATTTAAGTTTATGTAGAATCACTTACGTATAGATTAGAGCTTGATTGTGATATTATCCGACGGAAGCGATGATGTGTTTGATGGTAATGCGGTAACCTGATGGAAGAAGCTCTGAATGGTTCCGTTAGTTCTTATAAAACACAAAAAAAACTTTAAAATATTTAAGTTTATATGTTGACATTAACGGTTGATTGAAGGGTTTTGCTTAAACTGAGCGTTTAATAGATTCGTGACGACTTATAATGAAAAAAAAATTATGTCCACGATACTTTTATACTTTAATATGAAAATTCTTCTGATAATAATTTGCCTTTAGTGTAGATGAGCAAAAGAAGATTAAATTCGTTATTCTCCAAAATCCTAACGGTAACGAATTTCTTCTGATATAAAAGGTTTTCGTTTGACGAGCCTCAATTGGAGTCTAATTTTCTCAAGTGTTTTCCCAAGTTTTACATATTTAATGACGGTCTTTTTATTTGAAGGGCAAAGATATACCTAATATATTTTAGATGAAGGAAATAATCTTAGGTCGTTATAGAGATACACATTTATATATTTTAGGCATGCTTATTCTCAGGTTATGATATTATTAAATCTATTTTATATTTTCATAATAAATTTTCAGAAAGCTTAAGCCAAGAACTTGTGTGATATATTTGTATGCTAAATAAAAGTATTTTCTTAGATACGTAATTATGGCAAAAACCGTAAAAAGTAAAAAAAAAGTCGTATAAAACTCGTCGTGTGTTTCGTCTTATAATCGGACTATCGATATAAGCAGATTTTACGATCTCAAGACTTTAACTGAGTTCCTCTCACCTGATAATCGACATATATTATAATATCCCTACGATAGAAGAGTTTTAATAAGTTTTAGTCACCGGGATCGGAAACAGCAGAATTACATCTTCAGAGTACGAAGCAAAGAAAAATAAACTAATCACAATCGTAGAATAAAAATTATTTTTCATAGTAAGTTAGCAAAATGGAAGAGTATCTCTCGGGCGTTCGCGACCTTCCTATTTATAGCACTTGATATATTACGAACCGCAGTATGTAGACTTTGTGATTTTTCCACTCGTAAATAATGCAGAGATACTGCAGATGAAAAAAGTATTAATTAATTAAAGTGTCTCCGTTGAGGATACTTCTGCTGGATTTTAATAGAGTATTAAATAGATGAAAAAGAGGATATAGTTAAATGTGTATAAGAATTCGACACGACGTGATGCTTAACGACGTTTCCTTGCGCCTTTTCTAGGTTAAATCCTTATTATTTTAATGCTAATTTGTGATTTATAAGTTTTATACATTCAATCTTCATAAAAAGTCAATCATTGTCTCTGGTAACTATACTTGCGTATACCAGTCTACAATACCTAAATTACGGAAGTAATCTGCTATTGCAGATTACTTCCGTAATGCCAATGCAAAACAAATAGTTAAAAAAAATTAAAGTCAATTTATACGCCCTACAGCATAAATTTCTTAAACCCATTAGAAATGAAGAAAGCGTTAAACCTTACGCTTTCTATAGATAGTGCTGAACATTTTTTCGCAAATACGACTTAAAATCGATGATTCAATACTTGAAAAACTTTTTTAATGCTGGAAAATCCTTGTCGAATACCCCAGTAGGGCTTTATACCGGACTCATACCGGCTTAAACCCAGCGGTGCTTCTTCAGTTTGGTTCTTCAGTAGAATGCGTTTGACTGGCAATCTCAAACCCACCAGCGATGTGCACCTTGATAGGCCCAAACCGGTCCTATAACTGACCGACACCATCTGCCAGTCACCAAACACCTCACAGGACAATTCTTTGTTGGGCCACGGACTCTGTATCCATCACCCACAGTTCACCACTAAAGAGAGAGAGCGTTCGGGGGCCGTCCATCTCGGAGCATTCCTCTAAGAATGGTGAGCTCCTCTCGTAACCACTCCGCCATCTCCTTCAGCGACATCACGTCCTCGCAGAAGGAGAGCGTCACATACCATGTTCTCTCGCTACTTTGATTATGGTGGAGTGCGAGGGATTCATCCCGAAGTTTGCTACGAGTGCGGAACGCTGAGAAGCCTCAAGCGTATGCTGAGCTGTGTTGACCTTGCACCTACACTCGTAGCACTCTTCGGTAGGTTCATGCCTAGCCAACCGGTGATATTTGTAAAAGTGTACTAGCATCATGCAAAATTGTAAATATTGTATATGAATTTTTATTGATGCATAAAATATTATTTTTCATTATTATTTATCCACGTTTTTGTACATAAAGCCTATTCGCGCCATATGTAAGCTTTTCGAGGTACTAACTCGTTAACTATCGGAAAGCGGCGCGAAGTCAGTCTGCATGCGTTAGAGGACGCCTCCTGCGCCGTTTCATAACTTATGCATCTAAAATATTGTTAGTCTGTGCCTACTGTCTGTCAAGAGCGAGACGTCGTTGTGGCGAAAAAAGCTGCCCTGCCTGGTGGTTTTTTGGTGAAAAGTGTAGTTTCCACGCGGTTTATTGGTATTGTAATTGCTATTGGTGAAGTCAGCGCGTTAAGAACCGAATAGTTTGCTTCCCTTACTCAAACCAGACGAGGCGCGGTAGGTTCACGCATTCACAGTTCATTCCGGCCCACGTGTGTCTTAGTTTCTTGGACATTTCTGTGCCTGGTAGTGCACAGGGCCGCTTTGGAGTGGATAACGGAAGACCGGCGTCGCCGAGAGCAGTCTCTGCGTCGCCTTCCAGGTCACTACACAATCACAAAGACACCCCCAAGTGATCAGCTACCTGCCAGGAGGCGTCGCCGCCCGAGGAGACCGGCGAACGGGATTCGAGGTAGGTGCCGATCACATTTGTTTCCACCCTCTAGGTGGAATTCTCCCCGACTAATTCTCCTCTCACCGTCTCAGGGACCGATCCAACCTGGACTTCTCCATGGGCTCGATTTCAGGGGTTGAGATTACGGACGGCTTGAACAAAACCTATATTCAGACGTGGCTCAACAAAAGACGGCCTTATCGCTTTATAGCGATCTCTTCCAGACATCATTAAGAGCAAAGAAAGGCAGTGGACGAGAAAGCTAAGTTGTAAGTAGTATTTTATTAACGTGTTTAAACAAGATCTGAATAGGGAGCGCGTGATCTAATAGCAGGAATTTAAAAAAAATATTATAGTCTTAAAAGGACAGAAAAATATTAACGTTATAACGTATCACTGTCCTTATAATATCATCTAGTTCCCAAGCAACTAACCAAGTTTATCTATGTCACTTAACTACATTTTCGTCTCCAAAGCATCTGTATACATTACTGCAAGTCGTTATCATATGCACTGTAATTTATAAGCAAATTAAAATGAATAACAGCTCTAATAGAATACTCGAACGTATATATTTTAAAATGAATACTTACTGGCAATATTTTATTACAGAAACACTGAAATGCTATTTATGCAATCGTGTTTTGTTTTAAAATCGTAGAAGATGTTGAAACTTACGTATATGAAATTTTCAGGGAACATGGACTCAAGGGACTCGTGAATACCTGAAATGTAATTTTGTTTGGTATGAAATATAGTCATAGGAAAAATAAATAAGTCTGCGGTTAGATTTTTGAGAAGTGTGCTATACAGACTTGGGTTTATTAAAATACTAGCTGGACCGCGCATCTTCGCTTGCGTCGCAAAAGATGGAGAACAAATTTTATTACCACAAAAAGTGTTACTATGATATAAAATATAGACATGCTGTTAGGGACTTTTTTACAGACTTTTCTTCTAAAAAAGAAGACAATTTAACCGACAAATTTAACCGTTTCCACAAAATATTTTCTGTAGAAGAAAATAATCGGAAAATAAACGATAATCAAAATATTTATTGGAGAATTCTTATGTTACTATAAACGTATTCAATATAGCCTATTTTTGACAACGTTGTAATGTAATACAATCGCAAAATACATCAAAATTAAAATATGTTTGTGGTATATTTATATAATAGTGTACAACTGTATATATGCTGCAATCTTTTTTCTTTTAGAAGTGGCATCCAAAACTATAGTTATATATATTTCGTTTTCTACTACTCTTCTTGTAGAAGTGCTACTATGACTAGCGGAGGTTGACAGTTTGGCATATTTAGTTTTGTCTTCTCCGAGACGAGATAGTTAGCCAGCAGTCACAATTTGAAATCTGCCGTATACCGTAAACATATACCGGGAATTTATATACAAAAATCTCACTATTTTTTTAAGGTCCGAACTGGTGGCGTATTAATGTAATCCATTCCACCCCCAACACATCTCGACGTAAATTTAATTAGTCGAAAATTTTTAATATTATATATAATTCAATAACGTTTATCAAATTATTAAACTTTCCTTCTTTAGTTTACTCATCGACTTTGTTATATGAAAGCATTTGGCGCTGGTTTATTCAAAAGTACGAAACGATAATATGGTATAGCTAATTTCATAAAATGGTTTTCAAGATTAAACCACCTGCTTGATAAGAGTTTAAAATCCACAAAATCTGTAAACATGCTGACGTCTAAACGAATCTACAATATAATAGGAAACTTAAATTTAAGGGACATTTAGTTTTTAAGTATTCTGTATTAAAGCATTTCAGGGAATATTAGTCAAGTCTAGGTAGCATATTACAAGGCTCCGATTTTCACACAAAGCAGATGTACGTTACATTGTTATCACCTTTCAGACGACTATAAGCTTAAACACTCAATGTTATATTTGCAATATATAAAACAATACAACGTATTTACACATGTAATACATACCTGCCCATCCACAGCGGGGCAGCGTGGTGGGTCTATGCTCTAAAAATCCTGTCTCATATGAGTGAGGAGGCATGTGCCCAGCAGTGGGACGTTAATGGGCTGCTACGTACTTACAACGTATTTTAAACATTATCAATTTTTTTTTATTGAAGTGAAACTTCATTAGGCACGTGAGGGTAAAATTTTTACGGATGAAACGATTGATTAGCGTCACGAAGATGCAGCGTTTTTATGCCAATTCGTTTGAAGGTAAGGTAGTTTTAATATTTACGAATAACATGTCATTTAATAATTTAGTATAGTATTTCTCATAATATATAAAATAAAAACATTTCATAAAATCTCTTCTCTAAATTTTAAGTTTAATCACAAAAATTAAATAAAAATATCCAATTTTGACAAAAAACATATAGCATTTTTATTTACAATTCGTCATTTGAGATTTCAGTAAATTATTTGTATAAATTTTCGACACTTCTAATATTTTAATTAAATTCTTAACATATCTTCCTTTTTCCCTCCGTCAAATATTCGGAAATCTAAAGTTTTAGATTTATATAAATGTAAACATGACTTCAAAATAAGTTTGGAAAAGAAATTTCACTTCTATCATGTGTACTTTGCACTCACGCACTTCTTTTTTTTAAATTATCTACTAAAAGTGAAATTTGCGTAAATAAAAGTTTCAGTCATGAATTACCTTTTCGTTACACCTGAAAATTTAAGTGTAAATTGATTATACGAGTATCAACAAGCTAGTAAGTTTTATGTTAAACCTCTCTAAAAAGCTAATTCCAAGTTATTTTGCCTTATAGACAAAATGTTTTACTTAATTCAATTCACTTATATTTCGCACTTAGTAGAATATCAAGATCCTCTTTGTTATGAAATTGGACGATTTACACGAGAATTCAGAAGTGGAATTGTTTTGTTCGAAAACCGAATATTTAACGCCCCTGCCATTTTATTAATAGAGTTCGAGACCTCTTTATATTTCACCTTAGTTCGGTATAACTGAACTTATTTATACAACAAAAAAATTTAAGGTAAATAAATGTTCCCTTTTTTTTAATTCGAATTAATAGTTCACTTTCTCCCTGCATATATCTTTTTTATGTTGTTATATGTTATGAAAATAAAATAAAATTTATTTTTATAACATCTTATAAAGTTGTATGTTACCACAGTTTGTATTACACATGACCTTAATACTGTTTCAATAAATATAAATTAAATTTATTTTTTGTAATATTGAAGACTCACGTTTAAAGTATAATAATAGGAAAATCTACTTTTCTTAGGATAACCTGCTTTTCCTAAAATTTTATTATATAATTAGTAACTAAGTCTCAACATTAAGTTACGTTTAATGTCTTAAAAAGCTATGGTGTTAATAAATTTGATTTTAAGAGGCAGAGTTCGGTATTTTAGTTGCTCTTTATAGTTATTTTAATAAAATTTAGGTCTCTAAAGGGTTATAATAATCATCCTAAGATATCTTGGGTCCTTTAATACTATCAAAGATATGTCAAATAGAATATATTCAACAACATATATTAATTTTACTATTCCAACATCAAGTCTAGGTTTCATGAGTCAATATTGTCGTATTAATTATTTAATACAAATTAACCAGTGCTAAAGGGTTCGTCACACCTACGTCGTGCAATTAATTTGTGCTTCATTAGCATTATACCAAAAGCGTCTGATGTAGAAACCGGATTTACTATGAATTCCTTTGCAAGACACATATACATATATTACGAGGCCCACATAAGATGCACGTGGAATAACAATCAAACCCACGTTAATTTGTAGTACTTTCTAAGAATTCCACTACTGACTTTCTCACAGATTTGCTGTAACTGCGAAACCCCAATATAACGTTAAACACACTAGCTCTTAAGTTACGTATATTTTTTATAATATACACAAAACAAAACTGTAACAGAAACAAGAATGATCTGGTGTAACTGCTTTTTAAGATAAAATAGGTCCCTAAGTTATTTGTCGGGCTAAGCGTACCTAATGATATGCTACAATAAATAGAGTTACCTTTAATATTAAGCAAATTCTGGTAAATGTGCATTACAGATATTAAAAAAAAATAGTTAAAAGTAAATCGTTTGTACTTATTTTTAACTATTTTTGGCAAAATAATATTTATGGCATAAGAACAAATTTACCCAGTATTTTTGATAAAAATTAAAAGTGCGTGCGTACAAAATACACTTGTCAGAAGTGAAACTTCTTTGGCGAACAAATTTTTAAGTCTTGTTTAAATTTATACAAATCTACAACTTTAGATTTACGAGACTTAGACAAAAGGGAAGATATGTTACGAACTTAATGAATTAATTTATCAATAAAATATTAAAAATGCCGAACATTAATACAAATAATTTGTTGAAATCTCGAATGACGAATCATAAATAATAATGCCACGTGTTTTTTGTCGATATTAGAAATTAATAATTAAATTTTGTTTTTCAACTTAAAATTTAGGAAAGAGAATCTATGAAATATTTTTATTTTAAGAAAAATAGTATATTAAATTATTAAATGACGTGTGGCAAGTTAAAATTCCACTTGTTATTTGTAAATATTAAAACTACTTAACCTTCAAACAAATTAGCATAAAAAACGCTACATATCTTCGTGATGCTAATTCATCCTTAAAAATTTTACCCTCATGCGCCTAAAGAAGTTTTACTTCAAAAAATTACTAACGTTAAGTGACAGAACTTAAATAATTTTATATGTCATTATCTTAAAGTCGTATCAACTCAGCGATGCATTATACATTAACTAAAAAGGATATATTTAAATCTTCTTGCAGGTTGTTATTTTAGTCGTGTAATTCTAAGGCATTATTAAAGGAAGATATATCCTTTATTTTATTTATTCGTTACTTTACAAATGTCAAGGAGCAGCAACAATATATTGCAATACTCACAGTGTGCAAGTGAAGTGTGTTGTGCATTCGCAAATATATCCGCTGTTCTATTTGAAAGAGCTATTGATGCGCCCAACTACGAAAGCATCGTAACAGAGCTGTCCGCTTTTGTTTCTATTGTTCTGATATTGATATTCCTTGAAATAAAAGCCCTCACTTAGCGCTGTGTACTAGAATAGTACAATATTTTTCGACTTACATTTTGTTCTTAGTGCTCTAACCGACTGCTCTTATAATAGATATGTCGGAATCATTCTATACCTTACTTATATTTTCTAATATTATATAGTATAAATTTGCAACATATGGGAGTGCTTCATTTTTAATGATAACTAAGGTGTTTATAGATTAACCAGCTATTCCCCGTGACGTTCACGCGTAGTTCACAATACCGCTGAAATGTGGGGAAATTTTGTGTTGAATCTGTCAGAGATAAATCGCACATTCACACATATATATATATATATATTTGCACACATACGCACACAAATATTATATATATCGGAGAAATAAACATAAGGTTCCCGTCAAGATCGTCATTAGTGGGGTCGATATATTCGTCGATAATTCTACTTCCAAAGCGTGGGCGTTGGTGGGTAATGTTGGTGCAATCAAACACTTTTTAATTAACTTAGATTATAATATCCAATCACTTAATGTTCCCGATATCAAATTACACAAATACATTAACAGGAATAGTTAGGAACGCGCGACACTTTCAATAGTCGACCGTTCTGGCGGACCGTCACTCTAGAAATGTCGAGCCCCGGCCCGTGACTTATTGGGTCTTTCCAGACAGCTTTAGCGCTCCGAAAACTATTTGATTACGACTTACATATATATGTGTGTGTGTCGGAGAATAAGAGAGAAGGAATCATAAAGCATAGGGGCGTAGGGTTCTCCGCCGAATTAATGGCATCCATAATTCAATTTCCATTCTGTGGGCGTTGTTAGGTTAAGTTGGCGCAATCAAACACTTTATTAATTAACTCAGATTATAATGTTCAATCACTTAATTTTCCTTAAATCAATTTACACAAACTTATAATAGTTAATAACATAACAGTTTCAATAGTCGACCGCTCTGAAGGACCGTCGCCCGAGAACTGGAGAGACGCGCGCCGGATTGTCACTATTGACTCTGCCCCACGTCGATAGACAGATGGCGCAAGCGTTCTACAGACTATTCACTCCGATATATATATTACTGATCTGAATTTTATTTGTATGTAGAATAAAAAACTACTGAAACTATTACGTTGTGCTTAAATATATATACGACAGATTCTTTGCGACGGGCTTTCCGCATTGATGTTGCTCTCAACGTAGGTAGCTATAAAATATAATTACGTTTTTAACCATCTAGATAGTCCTTAATATATATTCTCTGCTGTATTTGCACAATAATTAGAATTCTTGACAGGGCAGTAAGTTAATGTTAACTTTAGAATTTATCATGACTATGTTATACTTTACGTGATATAAAAATATAACAAACAATTATTAATAGCACTGTTTTGGAAAGTTAGCGACGAAATTTATAAATGCAAATTTTACAGTAGCGTCGTTAAAAAATTAAATGAAGCTAAAATCTATCATTGATATTTATTGGTGTCATCCATTACATACATATTCTTATATCGTTTCTTATCACAAAATCAACATCATCATTATTTAATTTCGACAGATATAATATTCCGTAGATATTTAAGAGCCTCGGGAAATAATATGTGTACGAAAAAGTTTGAATTAAAGAAGGGCGGGCAGGATTACGGCGAGCTCGGTGTCAAACGTAATGGAGCTGACAAGGGCCCTATCAAAATAACAGGAGACATTTTGAAGAAAATGAACAGTATGGCTTACGAAAATTTAGTAAGAAATTTTATTCTCATCGTTTACAACCTAATACATAATTTTGACTAGTGCGAGGCTTCACCCGTGGCTAATTACTACCCTATTAGCATTAGTACCACCGAACAAAAATATTGCGTTCCGGTACGATGCTATACGGAAATATTCACAGGCAGTGACTAGATTTGAGGTACAAAAATGTTGTTAAGAGGTTTGTGCTGAGTTCAAAAGTGCGATGCTCCGTAGATATCATTAAGACTTAAAATATTTCTTATTAAGTAATATGCTATACATCTATAGTAGAAGACTGCTGTAAAAGGAAAATTAACAGACAACCATTAGTCTTTTCTTTTTAATTCATCATTATGCTTTTCTCGGAGGTAATTCTGATTTACATGTGGTCTACCAATTCGTTGTGGAACAGCGTGATGTGTCGTGGTGGACCTATGCTGTAAAAACTCACATTCCAATGAGTAAGGAAGCATCTGCCTAGTATTACGTATGACGTTAACAGATTGTTATTTTTATAACTAACCTGTCAGCAATAAAAAACACAAACAAATAATAATCTTGTTATTAAAAGTGTTATAAATTCAATTATCTTCATTGAAATTGTCAAGAGAGAACATTATAGCAATTTGGCCAACATTAAATGATTCGAGATAAGTGCTCTGAAGTTGAACATTGCCGAATGTTTCTCTGTGTAAATTTTGGCCAAGGACTCTCGACGCACGACGCCTGTAAGCATCCACTAGACAGCTTATAACATTATAGATTATATAGAATCATTGTAGTCACTGCTGTACAATTGCTTTGCCAATACAATATATTGACATTCCGTCATTTGTGTAGCGGTTTAATTAGCGATATGGGGAAATAGCAAGTTTGAATTAATCTAGGTAAATCTATAGTGATACACTTTGTAACTACAGATGCTATACTTTATAAAAATGCGTAGTAAAATACACAATATAGTGAACTGAAATTCAAAAAAAAAAATAAGGTCATCTATTTTCTAGCCGGTCAAGTGATGAAACATCTAAAAAGTCTGATTGTAATGTAGTACATATTTTACATATACCTTTTAAAAACATATACTATGAATAAATACTTGAAATTCTATGAAATATCACATATAAAATAAATGTAGAAGTGTGATAAAATGTGGTGGGAATTTTGCACTGGAACAAAATAAATTTAACTTGAAAATACTGCAATAATAATGAAGAACTGACACACAGAACTGCTCCAGGGATAAGTAAGTCTCCTTTCGATGTTGTACCTACACGACATAATCTGTAATATGTATATATTCATACATAATTAGTTACGCACATTCTGCAAATACATACTAAATCATAATAAACACTGAATTTCCAGGATTATTTAATAAGAACCATGAAAAGGTCCAGTTATATAAGCTATCACACCGACACACTTTCGACCTGTTACGTGCATGTATGTACAGAGGAGACAGTCCCAGAGAACTAAGCTGGAAAGTTAGTCGGAGTCTGCATGATCCTAAATAGACGAAGTTTCAAGTTAAATATATCAATGAAGTAAATGGGTATATATATATATATATATATAATTCTCTTTAGAATTAGAATCATTATAAAAACTTATATCAAAATTTGATATAGATCAAAATATAAGGTAAGCAGCAGCCCATTAACGTCCCACTGCTGCGCAGAGGCCTCCTCACTCATAGGAAAGAGGGTTGTTAAAGCATACACAGCTCCACTGCGGGTTGGCAGACATAGTACACAAGTGCAGTTTCTATTTCTTCACTCTCATAGGCCAATATGGTGGAAATCCAACACGGCTGGAGAGAGATCAGGCGCAGAACCGACGGCTTAACGTGCTCTCCGAGGCACGGGGGTGTATTACACCGCCAACATCCCGACTTGGGGCAAACATTAAGAAAATCTTTAAAAGTCAATATCGATTTTTGCATTGACCCGACCCGGGATTCGTACCCAGAACCTCATGACCGTAGCCGAATATACGAATCACTAGGCCAATGAGGCACTTCATCATCAAGTTCTATCTGGAGTCCGTTTCTACACAGTAAGTCAGTGTTGACGGAGCAGGTTGGCCCTGGACTGTCCATGCGAAGAGCAAGGTGTTTAATTTCTTGATACGCCAAGGTCCTGCATCATAATATATTTAGATATTATTGTAAATATTCCCTTATATAGTGATAGTGCATCTTTTCTCGACCCAAGTCCAGAAATCATTAGACTGGTTGAGCATAAGCCAGTACACTTAATAAAATATCATAATCAATCATAGATTTACATAAATTCAAACATTATGTAAAGAATTATCTTAAACGAAAAGTGTATTATATATAGTAGAGGAATATGTTAATGACAATAACTTGGAGTTGAGTCCAGTAATTACTTACTGGATGTGAGGGTAACAATAAAATTTTAAATTTTCAGTTTCATTAGCTAAATTATAATTTCGAAATAAAAAGTGTGACAACGTCCTTTAGGTTCGAAATCCTAACAGAAAATAATATTATTTCTGCGTCAGTATCAATTGAGTTTTAAAGTTTAACGTTATAGAGATTTATTAGGAAGTTTCTACTAACAACAATTTGTTACAAATGCAATAACTTATACGTGAAATTCACACAATGTGCTCATAAACCTCCAAAGCCTTAAGACAGTGTGCGGCAAAACATTCGAACTTCTCATGCAAATGTCATAGTCTAAGAGATAGACAAATAAAATACAGGTATAATACAACTAATAAACAATAATAAAGTATTGTATTTTTGCCCGTCTAACATAGTTAATTTTGAGCAAATCTACAGTTAAGAATGATTGTAGTTATAGTCGACTACGCACTAATGTCTCTATTCGTTAAATGTACTGTAGATAAATAAATTTCTATCGAATCTCGTCTCTCATGTACTATTCAATATTTTATTAATAATATGAAAATATTGTAAAGTATTAAGATATTATGAAAAGTATAAATCAAAGCATGAGTTGTTAATTTCATTGAAATTGTTGGGGAGGGATTTAATACAAACAAATTCCTCCAGGATCACGTGGACTGTATTTTCTTGTTCTTC
>JACTOM010000012.1:0-110994 GCA_015832385.1 Elymnias hypermnestra
ATCTTCACTGACACGTGCCTTAACCAAGCGACCAGCGAGCTATAAATATCTCAAAAACTAAAATGTTGACTAGCTAACTTCAGGGTGTCGGTTTTTTTTTGTGACGGTTTGATCGTAAAAATTTACCCTCATAATTTTTCCCAAACGCGCCAGAAGACGTGTAACTTCAAAAAAAGTGTGTGTGTACTTATTACACGCAGTACTTAGTACACGCGTTAGAAGTTAGACTTCTTTGGCGTAACAAGATAAACATCTTTTCAAACAATGATATGCATGAAAATTGTCTCAAAACTCTTAAATTATCAGTCATTATCATTAGATAGCACAACTTTTAGCGCGATTATTTAATGTCTTATTGAAATACACGCTTGATTGCATAAAAAAACGCAAAATAATATACACGCAACAAAAAATGTTCACTATAGCTAACTTCAGGGAGTCAGTTTTTTGTGACGGTGTGCGCGCACATCGTAAAAATTTACTCTCATCATTTTTTTCTAACGCGACAAAAAAGAAGTATAACTTCAATAATATTGACAAAAAATTTTATTAACATGTATTGGTGTAGACTATTATTTAATAGACGCTTTTAAAAGGAAAAACTAAGCCTCGAGACAATGCAGCCTCGTCTTTACTTTAATATTCTAACCTATTAACTTGATACAATGTTCTTCATGACCTACGGGTCTGAGACGTGATCGCTGACTGTGGGCCTCATGCGGAAGCTCAGAGTCACTCAGCGTGCGATGGAGAGGGCTATGCTCGGAGTTTCTCTACGTGATCGAATCAGAAATGAAGAGATCCGTAGTAGAACCAGAGTCACCGACATAGTCCTGCGAATCGCGAACCTGAAGTGGCAATGGGCGGGGCACATAGTCCCAAGGACCGATGGACGTTGGGGGCCGAAGGTGCTGGAGCCAGGCGGCGCAATATCGGGCCTTGTGGACGTCATTACGTGAGACCTATGTCCAGCAGTGGACGTCCATCGGTTGAAGCGACGACGACGACGAATGTTCTTCATAGTCAGAGTCTTTCACATACTCTGTATATCTCTATACGAGTATAACACATCTGCGTTATAAATACCATGGAAAAAATAACTTTTCAGTTACAAATAACTTGATATAATATCAGTTATTGGACCTATAATAACGTCAGGGTAACAGTTATTGATAAAGAGCAATTAGTTCGCTTAGTTCGTTAAACATTTTCAACTCACATTAACTTGTCGTACGTCGAGAACAGCGTACGCATGTGTTGCCACAAGTCCTGTCCTTTCCGCTTCGAGATCGTCCAATGCTCCAGTGGCAACCGTGGCGAGAACGTCGCCACGTTCAAGTCTCGTCCGTATCGTTTCGTATAAAGCATCAGCGTTGAAATCTGCGTCTCCACTACGGATGGCACAACGCTCTGGTATCCATCCAGTGAGGGCGTGTAAATCTATGTTCTTAAGGATTAAAATATATGTAACTATCTACATCCATAATCTAAAGTAATATTATTAAGAGGAAACATTTTTATTACTTTCTCTAAAAAGAAAAAGAAATAGGGATCGATATGAAAAATGCATTAATGTAACCCAAGGTGTGAAACAAAAAATCTTGTATCGCATGCGCTGCGGAAACTATTGAAGGTAAAACAAAAAAAAAGTTCTACAATATTATAGAACGTATAAATATCTACAAAAAAGACCGCGATACCATATGTCCAACTACTGTAGTTAAGCCATTATAACTACTTTTTCAATAAAAGTAAAACACAATAATCGAACCATATTATTCATACCTCTGTGTTAACCCTTATTCTATTAAATGATATTTTATTAAAGACCGTTTCAATTTTTTAAATTTAAAATGTTGAATTTAAAAATGTCAATCTAACGTATCTCGAGCCGAACTCCAGGACAAAACAAAGGTACGTCAAATGTTCTGAGACAATAAAGTATTACAAATAAATATCTTTTCTAATATTACAGAAGAAAGTTTTGCATTTTGAACTATTGTTTTTGAAAAAAATATAATAATCCAGAAAAAATGACTGGACCGATTTAAAACCATCTTACAATACCTGAAAAGTATTTTTAAATTGACTAATTTCGGATATCTTACGTAAATGATGTAACGAATTTAAAAATCTCAATCTAAAGAGAATAAAGTATCTCGAGCCGAACTCCAGGACAAAACAAAGGTACGTCAAATGTTCTGAGACAATAAAGTATTACAAATAAATATGTTGTCTAATATTACAGAAGAAAGTTTTGCATTTTGAACTGTTGTTTTCGAAAAAAATATAATAATCCAGAAAAAATTACTGGACCGGTTTAAAAACATCTTACAATACCTGTAAAGTATTTTTAAATTGACTAATGTCGGACATACTCCGTAAATGATGTTACGAATTTAAAAATGTATTAGTTAGATATATATTCGTTATAAAGTAAAATCAGTATATTGATTAAATCAATCAAGTAGGCCAATTACAGCACTTTTGAATCGTCAAATATATTTTTTTTCCACACACTAATTCTAATGTATGATGATGGTATCAAAGAACAGCTTAAAATCTAAAATTACGGGGGATCCTTCGCGCCCTGTTCAGCCAACCACAGATTGGATTATGAATGTAAGTGTGTATCTAATAATTTGAAAGGAAGTAATTAAAAACTAAGTGAAATGGAACTTTTATGTTACGCATCATGCTGATATGACACTACGAGAAACAAAACAAGCGATGCCGTGGCAGTTTGCTAGTGGATTTATAAAATAAAAAAAAAACTCCACTTACACTATTTGAACCAGGAAAATCGTAGCCTCCCATTACTTTCATATAGGCCTTCTCTAGCATTGACACCCAAAACTCATTTTTATTACTGGAATAAGAACACAAAAGCCTGCCGTGTTTGCTGTAGGGTAGACGATCGTCGATTATAACCTAAATAATGAGAAAAAAATACAAGTGGTGAAGAATGAGCTGTGGTCAACATGATCTACGTATGGGGTGAGCGGTAAACTGATTTAAGCATTGAATTCTCTCTATGAGAGTTCTAGTGCTTATGTGAAAATGTTACTCATCAAATGTTTACTCTACGCTGATGATCAAGTAATACTTGCATCATCTGTTAGATATTATGAATAAAGGTTTGAAAAGGAAAGGAATGAAAGTTTATATTCAATAAACGAAACGAAAGTTATGCTTTTTGAAAGAGATGAATCTTTGATGAATGGCAATATTTTGATAGAACAATTGGAACAAGGGGACCAAGTGGAAGAGGTGAAAGAATATGTATACTTGAGATCTAAATTTACAAAAGATGGAACATGTGAAAGTGATATTGAAAGGAGAGTGAATGCAGGGAATATGGTAAATGGTGCTCTCCACGCCTTTATAAATAGTCATATCGTGTCTCAAAGGCTAGTTTGGCTGTGCACAGAGGAATGTTGGTGCCAACACTTATATATGGTAGTGAAATTTGGGTATGGCAGAAGAATCACAAACGTAAAATAAATGAGGTATAGATGAGAGCGTTGAGAAGTATGAATGGATTGGAACCGAGTGACAAAGAAATAGTATGATAAGCGAACGATGTGGTATAAAACTAGATGTAGAGACTAAAATTGAGAAAGGTATGCTTATATGGTTTGAGCACGTAGATAAAATGAATGAAAGGAGACTGACTAAAAGGATTTATGAGTCAAGAGAGAATGAGAAAGTTGGATGGGGAAATCCAGGACATTTTAAATAAGGGCCAGGTCAAGAGTACCCCCTATGGGAATGAGGCGTGATGCTATGTATGTATATATAATAGGTTAGTGCTAACTTGAGTTATTTATTAAAATGAAGCTTTAAGACCTTTAGGCGCATTACATACACGTGATTAGCGTCACGAAGATGTGCAGGGTATTTTTAAGTTAGGTAGTTTTATCATTTACTAATAACATGTGGCATTTTAATTTGCCACTCGTCATTTATTAATTTAATATACTATTATTCATAAAATATAAAATATTTCATAAATTCTCTTTTCTAAATTTTAAATTCAAAAATGAAATTTGAATAATAATTTCTAACATCAACAAAAAACACGTGGCATTTTTAATTGCGATTCGTCATTTGAGATTTCAATAAATTATTAGTATTACTTTTCGAATCTATTATTCTTCTAATATTTTAATGACAATTAAATTAATTAAATTCCTAACATATCTCCCGTTTTCCCTCCCACTAAAATCTAAAGTTTTACATTTGTATAAATATATGCACTGCTTAAAAATTACTTTGCCAAAGAAGTTTCACTTCTGACATGTGTATTTAGTACGCACACACATTTTTTTAAATTTAATTATGGAAAAGCGTATGTCAAATAGATTTGATAAAGATTCTAGTCTATAAGCGAAAAGAAAACTGTACGTTTGCATTTGCATTCGAATTAATTTCTGGCTATAACAGAATATTACAAATAATATTAATATTATACGATATACATTCGATAATTCAATATTATACAAACCTTTCTCCTAACTCCATTGAGATGTAGCTTTACCATATATTTACCAAACGGATTATATACAGGCTGTTTGTTTTTATTCTTCGGGTATATTATAGATGTTATTATCTTCTTGTTAAACCGTCTTTCGTATAAAGCACTAACAGCTAAAGACGCTACAAAAGAACAATCTGACACTACCTGAAAATAAACACGTAGAAATTAAGATTTTATCATAGGATAAATGCAACTGGCAAACGTTCGGTGGTCAACGAGGTAGCGTTCAGTGGCTCTATGTCAATTACATTTTATTATTGAAGTAAAACTTCTATAGGCGCAAAATTTTCACGGATGAAACGCGTGATTAGCGTCACGAAGATGTGCAGCGTTTTTTATGCTAATTCGTTTGAAGGTTAGGTAGTTTTAATATTTACAAATAACATGTGGCATTTAATTTGCCACTCGTCATTTAATCATTTATTATACTAATTTTCATTCGAATTCATATCTTTCCTATATTTTGAATTCAAAAACAATATTTTATTAATAATTTCTAATACTGACAATAAACACGTGGCATTTTTATTGTCAATTCATCATTTCAATAAATTATTTGTACTAATTTTTGACACTTTTAATATTTTAATGACAATTAAACTCATTAAATTCCTAACATATCTTCCTGTTTCCCTCCGTCTAAGCCTCGTAAATATCTAAAGTTTTAGTATAAATATAAACATGCTTAAAAATTAGTTTGCCAAAGAAGTTTCACTTCTGACTTGTGTACTTTGTACGCACGCACTTTTATTTTAAATCGCATACATTTCATAACATTGTGTTAAAAAAATATATCATTAATAAAAGCAAAGTGGTACAGTCATAAATAATTTATCATTGAAATTTGGTTACCGTCTGTTTAATACTGAAGCAGTCAACGTGATCGCCTACAATTAGTTTAGGATCGCTTGATACTTCATGTGGACGAATCCATCCTTCAAACTCCTTCGCCTGTTTTGATGATAATTTGAGTTCACTGGCTCTATCCTCAAACGGTAGAGCATATTGAAATTTCTCCGACAAATCAATATCCATAAAAGGCAGGAAACAATTGTTGTTTATATTGGATGTTATACGTAGCACTTGTTTCTCCTCTTCAGTGTACACTTGTTTGCCCGTTACTTTCAAGTGGACACTTTGTTCCCTTTGCAATTGTGCTCGACTCGGTGAAACAGCTGTATTATTGAGGGAAATATCATAATGATAAAGCAAATTTAATAATACTACATTAAACTGAATTGATAATAAACGATGTGTCATGGAATATACATAGTAACTTCTGTAAGGATTGGTCTGTGTCAACTTATGATCGTTCAGAGAGTAATAAAAACACATATTTCGCTGCTGCAATACGGATTTGGGGGCAGTGGTGCAAGTACTAAATTCGCTAGTAGAGATCCTGGGTTCGATTCCTGGATTGGAAGGACACAACGGCCGCAGCTAGTTACCACCCTACCAGCAAAGAGATTTAGGCTCCGGTACGATGCTGTGCAGAAATCATAAGATGTAGAAAGTATAAACTGTTACCAAATCAGCGCGTCTCAATCATATAGACTGTATCAACACTTACCATCAGGTAATATCACAGTTAAGTTTTTTTCAGTCGCGAACAAAATTTTACGAACAAAATTTTACGTGATCTTCATAAGAAAACATTGATGAAAATTGTTGTTGTATAATAAACAATTAAATTTGGCCGATCGCGCCTCTCTATCGCTTGTTCTGAGCTCTAGCTTGCACGCTTGCCTCATGCCAAACGTGACAACGACTCATGCTTCGCAATGCTTGCAGCCAGCGTTCATTTATACGACGTTATAATGTCAAAAAAGTCATTACTTCACGAAGTTTCCCTTCATAATAACGTTAGACATACTTTTATCCTAACAAACAGCCTAATTTAACAACACAAGTATCAAAAACAGTGCTATAACAGCAGTTGTTTTTCGTTTAATATTAGCATTAGAAAAAAAATGTATTTCACGACTTTATCATTAGTTATATCGATATTCGATGTGAAAAAGTTTAAAAAACATTAATTAGTTATAAACAATTAAATCTTCGCGTGACTACAAATGCACCACGATTGGTTGCCATATTAGTTACGTCATAACGTTACGTATTTAGTAATATGTCAAGGAAACGATTAAAAGATTTAATTAATTTAATTCAAAACACTATAATAGTTCTACTGTGTAACATTTTGTGTGCTTTTGGCACTTGGTTCAGAAATTAAATTTCAATCTAATATGACATATTAATTATAGCGAATAATACCTTTTCTACAACATCCATATATGATCTGATGATCCATATTTCTAATATAGACACAAAGGCAGAGTGATGAATAATATTGTAAGGAAAATTAACAGGTAAACTAGGTACCAGCTTAGTGCACTATCATCTTAGAATGTATCACCACTTTCTACTGTGAGTGACCTATCCGCTTCCTGATGTGATATGTGTGATTGAGGGTATCTAGGGGAGACTAAATGATGGAGTATGTATAATAGATCTACAAGGATTAAAGTGCATCCACGGCCTAAGAGGGCTCCAATTCGAAATATAATACAATCATCAAATGAGATTATAATCAAATTGTAATTTGCTAGCAATAAAAATCTTTTTATTCAGCAAAAAGCTTTACCTGGTGGTTGTCTAGGTTCATTAATTGACAGAGCGCCCATTTTTTTTATTCCTTTAATCTCTTCAGCTCTGTCTAATGCTTGTGATGCCAATCCATTAATACGGGATCTCACATCCGGATTGCTTACTTTCTACAAACCACAATAATTGTAAAGGTTGTATATCGCCAACAATATTTTAACTTATGAGGTAAAAAATAATAATTTGTTTAATAAATTAGAATGTTTTAAACTAAATGATATCTCATTAAGTTCAAAATAATTAATGTAATTATACATTTTTAACTCCTACTATTAGTTGCCATATACATTGAATATCTTGTTCAAATTTACAATAATTAATAAAATACTTTTATGGATGAAACAGATAATTAGCTTCACTTTTAATATGTCACATGTCATTTAACAATTTAACATACCATTTTTCATAACATATAAAATAAAAATCATTCATAAATTATCCTTCCTAAATTTTTAATTCAAATACAAATTTAATTAATAATTTCTTACATTGACTAAAAATATGTGGCATTTTTATTTACAATTCATAATTTGAGTTTTCAATAAATTATTTATATTAATTGTGGATACTATTAATATTTTAATAACAATGAAATTCCTAACATATCTTCCTTTTTACCTACCTCTGAGTCTCCAAAATCTAGTTTAAGGTTTGTATAAATATAAACACGACTTAAAAATTAGCTTGCCAAGGAAGTTTCACTTCTAACATGTGTACCTTGTACACACACACTTTTAATTTCTTTGGTAGTCCACTCAAGCTCAAATACTAGTGGTGGATATCATTTTTTATTAAACAGACTCTCAAATCTTATATTATTAATTTTCTTGACTTCTAGTTTTTTTATGCTACATATTACTTACAAAATTGTGATTTACTCTGATATCACTTTAATGTGAGTAATAATACAGACAGAAGATGGCAGGTAATTTAATAAGCATCCTACAGAAACAATTTGTTATAACAAAAAAATTGTCATAAAAACATGGCTTGATGTTCACTTCTGTTGTGTGATATTAAGCATAAGGTTATACTCACAACTGTGACAGCCAAATCAACAGCCTGAGTATAAAGCTGTAAAGCCAGATCTTGTAAATTTGCCTCATCAGCATCTAAGGCTTGTTGCATCAAGAAGTAACATTTCTGCATCACACGCTCACTTTCTTCTTGTTGGGCTCTTTCTAAACATTGAAAACAAATCTGTTATTGTAGGAGTCCTATAGAATTATTGTTAAAAAAAAACAAAGAGCAATGTAGGGAAAGAAAACTATAGTTATTCGCATACAAAAGTCCATGCATTGAAAAATTCAAAAATTCAATTTCCTAAATTTGTCCTGCCGGGAAACCTTAAGCAAACCCCGAACGTCTACTAAAGGAACGAGAACTCGCACCATTACGCCAACGAGGCTTTTTATTTATTATTTCATTTCTTACCTTTTTGATCTAGTAAAAAGCTTGCTCTATTCATATACTCTTTAACTTTTTGACGCAAATCGGCTTTTCTTTCTGGAGACACATGACCACAAATTCTGTCCAGCAATCGTGCTGCAGTTCTATAACATTCTACAGCTTTATCTAATTCTCCAGCTTGGTCAAAAGTAACAGCTAAAGACGCTGCCTCAGTGGCATTTACAAAATCACTCATCCTGAAAGCTTTACCATATTATCAAAATGATTTATTACAATTGAAATTAACGATAAAGTTATACTCCAAAGAATTATAAACAATGATTCATAATGTACTCTGTGCAATGATGACATATCATTGCGCAGAGTATATTACCTGTAGTTCTAAACATAGGTTAATATACTACACCTTTAACCTGCTTGACTATAAGTAAAAAAATTACGCGATATGTTTTAAATACGAATTAAAGTGTTACGGATAAAAGCTTGTACAACGTTGAATAATATAATTTTGGAGAAGATATGACTTGAAAGAAATGGGGTGTTGCTATGTTATGGACACAACCATTTGTTGTACGTGAATACGTCTCGTAACTTTATGAGCCTGCGATGTGTTACAGTCCTTACATAGCGTAATCAATACTCTGATCTCTTAGTTATCCAGTGTTGTAATTGAATTTCAAATAGATATAATAGCTCTGTAATTATAACATCCAACTGTATCCTCCGATATTGTTATTTGTTTTTTTTACCTCAATATTAAAGACGCATTCGCATCAACAATTTTGATTTGGTATTTAAAATTGTAATGTTTTAAGTTGTGATGAATGTTTACCATTTGGCTGGGTGACAATTTTCACCTATTTGCATCGATATATAAACCATTCAGTTATAAATACAAACCAAATGAATATTATATACGACCATAGATTTAGTATATCACCTAAGTCTTTAGTTTATGTAAGGACCTACGTAGTAATCTCTCTTAGTCTGTGTAATTAGACAATTATTTGTTATCATTCTGTGGGGAGATGTCTCTAATGACTAATCCCTTACTTCAATAAATCAAATGTCAATTGTCAAATATTGGTTTGAACTTTGATTGCGAAATTCGATGTATTTCGTTCACATTTAAACATTAAGTTATGTTATATTAAAAATCATTTAAGTTTTAAACTCTAAAATTTACTAAGTAATTTCTGTGCTAAATTTTTATTACAGACATTATTGTGATTGTGGTTGCTTATTGCGAATTAGAAATGGCATCGGAATTACTAACACCTTCAGGGACAGATATTCGAGAGAATTTGGTGATTATTGCTGTACAATTATTATTAGCGTAAAATGTTTCAGGCACAAATAAGGAAGATATGAATGCAAATTAACTTTAAATTCATTCTTCAAAATACACTGTAAATACAAATATTATAAACATATTTGGAGGAAAAAAATATATTCCTTCATAACAGCACAGAATAATGTACATTCTCTACCTTTATCTATTCTTTAACAATTTTAATAAAGTTGTTAATATTATGCATAAATAATATATTTTAAATGGTCCTTTATTAAAATGGCCTACAACTTTTTATAGGTGACCTTGCAAAATTTAAATTTTACTCCAGCTACCTAACCAATCAAAATTGGTTCAGCTGTTTCAGAGATTAGCTATAATAAACTAAGAGACAGGCAGAAATTACAAAAAATTTTTGATGTGAAAACATTTTTCCATAGTTTTGAATTGAAAGTTTATGAAAATAAAAAGCGAGAGTAATACACAGACTCATAAATTCATAAGATTTAACATGGGAGAAATTGAGTTGGGAAGCATTATAAAGTGTTTCTTATTTCTAAAGCTAAATGGTTCTCTAAGTAAATTTAGAGGCCATTTCAGTAGATTATTTATAGCTAAGGGATCCCCAGAGTACATTTAGGGGTTGGTTAAGGAGACTTTCTATATATAAGGAGTTCCCTAACTATTTTTTTGATGCTTTTGAAGTTGTTGGTGAAATGGGGCATTAGCCCTTTTCACTTCAATATTATTTATTAAAAAAAATTTAATTTTTAATCATTTACTAAATGAATTTGATATGATTTGGTTATATGTACATTGAGAACTCTATCACAAGAAACATAATTTATATGCATTATGCTCCGTTCATTGTAGTTTTTGTAACCTTTTTTTATTCTCAAGGTTACCACTTCAGTGCTGTAGTTATTCTCAAGTCTTCATATTAAATTATCATTTGTTATTGCAAGCTAGTGTACTTATCTACCTGTGAAATTAATTACTTTGTCATAACTCACACAGGAGGGCATCACATCCATTATCCATATATAATTACATTCATAAGCTAGTAATGAGTCAAGTTGACTTGAATTTACCTTGATCCTGTGGCATATAATAAATTTCACACAATTTGTAATATTTAGCAAGTAATTTTTGCCAGACTACCAGTTCTTTTAATTATACTTTTTTTATGTGATTTTAACTAGCTGAACATTATATAATTAATATTGAATATATAAATAATTTATGTGCAAAATTTTTATTACAACTATTATGTAATTGATATTGAACATGTGAAAATCTTGTGTTATATGTTTTTTTTTAATAATTACAATAAGTTGAACTGAGCGGCTAGTTATTGACAAAATTATATATTTTCATAAGGACAGTTTCTATATTAGTTAGTGGTTTTCACACAATGTTAGGAGAATGCATATTTTAATTATATTACATAAAACTTATAACAGTATCCTCCTTTATGATATAATATCAAAGGTACTTTTAAGTTGTCAGTAGTCTAGCTTTTGGTAACCAATCTACCACTGGTTCGGAATGTTAATTTTGCTGAGAAGGAACTGGCAAAAATGTCTGTGGTTTCTCTTTTAAGTATAGTTTTCTAAGTTACTATGTGTAATATTTTTATTCTTTAAATAATCTACATTAAAATATGCCTATTGTAGAAGGTTTTTTTCAACATTTTTATTTTCAAAGAGATTGCAGTATCATTTTAAAAATCAGTATGCTTAACCTGACAAATGACTTCTTACAAGTTTGTTTTTTCTTGTATTATAATTGTAGATTTCAATCCTTTCACTGCATAAGTGAATATTATTGTGAACATACAAAATGGTATTCATAGACAGTTATTGATAAGCAATTCAAACAGTTATGTAACACCCTAATTGTTAATTATTCAAATCTTACTACTAGGACACACTCAACATATATGTAACATATCTGTTGTGTGACCTAATGTTGTGAATTATTCATATACAGGTAGTTATTAACAACTGTTTAGATTTTTAAAATTTCCATCAAAATATGTCTGGGTATTTTAGGATTTTAGTGATGATTACATTAAATTTTATGTAGGCTTCTAGATTAATTTAGTATTATCAATGGCACATAAATTATTAACTGAAATTCAAGTAACAACTCTATTAGTAAATAATGTTTATATTGATAGGTGTCTTATCAGAAGAAATTATAGGTAGAAAGCACAACAGTTGATCTTTTATAAATATTTAACAATTATCTACTTATCTTTTTGTTTTCATGCTAATCTGTGACCTTGTCACTTTCATTGAACTCTGATATTGAAATTTGATATGGCACCAATTAATATTTTGATTTTATAACTTATTCTTACTAGTTATACTGCCATAATTTGAAACATTGTGATGACTAGACAGATATAATTTTGACTATATTATTTACATAGGTAGTATAGTCATTGAAAATAGGAATTTCAATTAAAAATTTAAATCCCTACTTTAAATTAATTAGTTAAAATCAAAGAAAAATTATTTATTTCTTACAAAATATAGCTAGTTGTCTGCTAAAACTTGGTTAATGATAGATGTCCAATCATTTTTTGCATTGCATGCATAATAACATATCAGACAGATAGAGGTATTTTCTCATCTTTAATAGCAGTAAATATAGAGAGAGGAAATACACAATTTTGTACACTACAAATGCTACAAGACATTGATTTAAACAAATGCACAAAGGCTGTGTCATTGCAAAGTAGAAATATGTGACAGGAAATCTTAGGTTAGAGAGATTTTATCATGAAAATGTGTTGTAATGTATAAAACCAACACACTATATAAGTATTTATATAAGTATTTATATAAATACTTATATACAAATACTTGCTAATATATCAGTGTTGTTCAAGGGGACAGACAGGTTAATAGATTTTTTTAAATATTGAACGATTCAGCCTCTCTCAATAGATGGTATATCTAATACATATGTGAAACATTTTGTTTCACTGTTTTGTTTTATCGCACTGATCCATCATGGCTAGAATAATATTTAAAAAGTTTTTGGTACAGAGATAGATTTGGTGTATACACAGATCTGAGATGAAGCTGCAAAATTTTCCATTTTCTACTTCCACATGTACTGCTAGTTATGGTTTGTTGTGATAGAAGATGAAGAAATTAAAAAGTTTATATACAATAGCCTAACCACATCACATTTTTGTTTGACTCAATGTGGTGTATGAAATTCCTGATTATCATAAAAATTTGAGATTAATAGAAGCATGTGTTATTCATTGTAACATCAAGTGTTATGTTATTAAAAGTATTAATAAAACCTGTCCAGTCATTTTAATGACGTTTAGACAAAGCCAGAAAGAAAATAAAATGAGTCTTCATAAAAATTATTATAGTTTTGATACTTCAAATAAACATTTTCAATATTTCATATGTGTACAGATTAGCATAATTACACCAATATGACAACATTCTCTTACTACATTTCTCTAATACTATATATTGTTACATGTGAGCATTTATTAAAAAAAATACAAGTTTTCTATAGCTCTAACTTTACGAGTGCTATTTGTATACAATTTCTGTCGACCTTGCCCTTTCCCTTTTAATTATTCTGCTAATACTTAATATAAACATGTAAAAGATCCAAACGCGATAAATTGGATTTTTGTACCACATTCTTTTAAATTGCGCCAATTTCAATAAATTAATGCTGTAGGAACCTGATCTCAATATCATCAGATATTGTCACCTTGATTTTGCAAATTACATCGGATTGTGACTGAGCAAGATCTTACCACAATCTTAAATAAACTTTTTTATATAGATACCATTTTTATACATAAATATATTTTGCGATTCAATCTTATCCACAAATGTTTGTAATTATTTCTAGTTTTACGCGTTATATGTAATATCATGTAAAGTATCAATCTGTTGTAAACATACATTTAGAAAAGCTTCTTGATGTATTCTCGGAACTTCCGTGTGGTAGGTAGATTCGTTACTAGTCTCTCTTCTCGCAGAAAATTACTAGACCAATGCTTTTTATACAAAATAATGCGAAATTCATTAGATGCCCACAAATACTTAGACAAATTAATACAAGAGTACCAAGACCTAATGCTCTAGTCCAATTAGTAACATTTGCACATTTCACAAATACCTAGATGTAAGTTTTTATTTAATAAGCACATTAAATGTAGTAACTACTGGTGGTCCATAAATAAATAGATAAATTCCTAACCTACCAACGCCTTAGATGATTTAGTAGAGCTAATTAAACGTATTTAAATATAGATTATTTATATATACTACCTCATTGGTCTAATGGTCAGCTTGTTCGGCTACAAAGAAGTCCTGGGTTCAAGTCCCGGGTTGGGCGGATACAAAAATGAATATTGAGTTTTCTGTTAAGAAATTATCACTATTTTCCCGAAGTTATGTAGGGGACGATGTGCTCCAGCCCCTTGCCTCGGAGCTCACGTTAAACCGTGAGTCCTACGCCTGATCTCTCCCCGTATGTGTCGGATTGCAGTCGCATCAGACTATGATAGTGAAGTAATAGGGAGTGCACTTGTGTACTATGTTTGCCAACCTGCAGTGGAGCAGCGTGGTGGTTCTATGCTCTAAAGACCCTCTATCTTAGAAGTGAGGTAGCCTGTGCCCAGCAGTGCAATGAGCTGCTACCTTTTACCTTACGCAATATTAGAAATATTGTGACCCTATATGGTCGCACAGCATAACATTATTAATCTTTATTTTTACAAACATTATATAATGCAAATGTATAAAAGTTTAGTTATAATCCTCAGGCGATTTAGGCGTAGATTTCTTATACCTATACTACAGTATTATCTGATAACCTTACTTTTAATTGATAATTCACACAATAGTCCATGAAAAGGAAAAACAATTAGATCAAAACATTCACACGATTTTATATATGAATCATAAACAATACAGTAAATATAACAACCGGCAAAGACATCACTTACGAATAAGCCTTTCATTATGGTATTAATCCTTTTAATGTAATTTTTAGTATTAGTTTACACTCCATATATCATGTTAACTTTTCAATCGTTAAAAAAATACTATTTTATTCATCCACTCAAATTCAAATACATTTGAAGTAGATAACATGTTAATACAGTATTAATTAAATTGATTATCAATAAACGCATTTGCAAAAAATTTTACAGTGCTCTAGTGAAAGTTCGTAAAAAGTTTATTTAACAAATTTGTGCTAGATGACGTAGGAATACTTTTTTTATACTACTTCATTTTACAATACTGATTCATATAGTGCATTCTACCAATTAAAGTCGAACCTGGATAAGAAATAGACATCTTTAAGAAAGGAATATTCTGATTCCGTAATTTTTAGCTTCTAAAACCTCTTCAATAGAGACATTGAATCCTCAAATGTTTGTGCTAGGATCTCTAAATTCGTGACTGGTAGTTATCTTCAAGGGATCTCTATAAGCGAAAGTACAAGTCGTTCTTACGTCATGTTGAAAATAATGAAAACGTTGTCAATAAGTAAATAAAAATTGTCAATAAGTGGGAAATGTAATGAAATTCAAAGTGAGTTTAGTTTACAAGATGACACGAATATTATAAAAGGAGTCCATATTCAGAGTTTTCCGAAATTGAGAACTCTAGGGTGGGTCAAACAATTAAATACTGCATTTTTGCATGAGCTAGAAACCTTGGTTAGAGAGTAACGTCTTTAAAACAGAAAGATATGGCAGTCCCTTGATCTAACTATTATCCGGGTTCGAATGTATATAGATTAGAAATACGCACTTACCAGCTACGATGTATTATCATTTTGGGCTTTGAAGTTTACTTACAGCTTTAGTAATAGCGGGAATAAGGGAGTGCACTCTACATAAACAATCAGAATTGAGGAAATCTTTTTTCTAGTTAGACTAAATCTGGGTTGGTGGAGGGGTATGGTATTGAATGGTCCATCGACCAATCTAACAGGAAAGGCGTGAGAAAAGCAAAGCTGTGTAACAAAACAATATCTTTAGCTTTACGATACATGTACATATATCATCATCTGGTGTGATTACAGTCAAGCACTAACCCGTATGTTGTGTAAAAAGAAAGTTAGGTCTATGAAATAAATTGAAAATCATATAACTTTAAATAACAAATTAATTGTAAGATAGAACTAATTTAAATAATGCCACTTACTAACACCTTCAACTTTCCTCTGAGAGATCGATGTAAGCGTTACAACTGGCTTTTAAGTTACTTAGGTTATATCTATAGTATTTGTTGTATTTCTAAGTATAAATCGATCCATATTTATGATTTTCTTTTTGATTTGGTAGATTTGAGAAGAGGTAAAATATTTATCAGCCTTCTATCTGCGTCCCATATTTTTAATCGTGATACAAAATTGTGTTTGCGTCTGCTAGAAAATACATAAAACTTATTACGTATCACCTATTAACGTACTGTCTTTGGCTTGTTGTGTCATCAGTTGTCAGTTAAGCATATATAAATTAATCATCACGTAAAATGTACTTTCATACCCAGATTAACTCACTGTCAGTTCCAGGTAACAACGGCTGTCAAATTCTTGTCAAATCCTAATGTACAGCGGTGTACAATAGAGAGTAAGGAGAGATTTCTACGCAGCAAAGGCTTAACTGATATAGAAATACACAAAGCTATAGAAAAATGTGGGGAAATGTTCGATGCACCTTCGTTAGCATCGGAACTGATGCTGTTCCAGCATTCTAGAAGATCGTGGTTCAGAGAAAGGATTCTTCCGCTGATTGTATACGGCGGATTCATCTATGGCTGCTATTGGTTTTATAAGGTTAGTGATAATTTTGAGTAGTACCTGCTACGGCGACCCCGTGCATATCTATCGTCGCCGACACCAGATGTTACATACGACTACACTGGAACAGCACTCTGTACCCTGATTACCTTTTTTTTATATTGCTCACAATTTAGCGCTTAACTGTGATCTTACCTGATGGTAAATGATGATACAGTCTAAGATGGAAACGCGCTAATCTGGTAAGGTAAGGGGCGATATACCCCTTGTGGTTTCAACAGAGCATCGTACCGGAACACAAATCCCTTTGTTTGGCGGTACCTCTTTGCTGGTAGGGTGGTAACTAGCCACGGCAGAAGCCTCCCACCAGTCCAGACTCGGACAAATTAGAAAATACAATTTCCTTAATTCGTCCTACCGTCGGACCTCTGCTAGCAAGGCGAATACTCGCGCCACTGCGCCAGCGAGGCCGTCGAGTGTCAAACTATTCATTTTACCATATTAATCACAATACGAACTTATTAACAAAGAATATCTACAATAACGATACCTACAACAAATGAAAGCTATTATAATTATCTAATCATACTTTGCAAAGAATAACCTCAAACAATAAAACTATGTACATTTACAAACTATTCAAATATATAGTATTTCAATAGTCTAACTTAAAAAGTCACGAAAAATCAGATTGTATTAAGTCTAAAAGGAATATTTTGCAGGGACGCCTTTGTGATTTAAATCTCTGCTATTTTTGTCCTTTTAACGGAAGCAACGATAATTTTTTAACTTGCAATACAAAAACATAAGATCATGGTTAAATCTTCATCGACTTATTAAATATATGTATATTATATTGTTATAGATCACTATGATTATATTTATATGTATTACTTTATGTTTATATTATGTTAAGGTCTTATTTCCGGTTTCATGTTTTCAAGTTCCACTCGAAGTTGTTGTTTCAACGACGACTGTGATTGGTGGACATATTTTTTTCCGAGTGGGAAGTTTTACAAGTGGGTATAATTGAAAGTAGCGCAGGAGACCGAAATGCATTTATGTGAAATTAATTTTGAAGACAGGAAAAAGAATTACTTATCGTACCAAATTAATTAAGCCTTCAATAATATAACGTCAATGTCATTGATTATTATATTAAATGTTGAACTGATAATGAATGATAATTCCTGCAGTTAAAAATGTTTTTGTGATTAAAATTGTGACTATAAATATTATATTGAAATGAGATATTTGTTGCAAATTCGAAATCAAATATGATAATATACCCTCAGCCTTGATAAACCTGTAGACATCAATGGCGTATTCAATATTTCCTCCTCATATTAATATCGTCATTTACATACTTAAACACTACATCTAAAAAATATTTAATATGTCTTATTTAAAATCCTTAAAATATATCTCAATTGTTGTTACAAATTACAAGAAAAAAAAGGCCAAACATATCTATTGTTTGAGTCTGATTTTGAGTTTGAGTTTGAGTGAGATGTCTTACTTTCGTATACATTAGTGATACAATAATTTCACTTGTTTTAATTGCGTTCACCTATATGTCGCCTCTTTAATTAAATTTCGTTATTAGAAGCGCACAATGTACCATGTTTTACGTGGAAATAGCTCTGCAAAAGACAATTTTATTTGTGAATTCAAAAAAGTGACTTTAGGTCTTCTTATTCGAACGAACCATGGAGACTGCAAAAATATGCCCCAAACTCGGTTATCATCACGTAATTTAAAAAAAACTAGTGATTGACTTGAAATTTTGCCAACTGCCTCCTTTCGCAATGAAGACTGTTATTTAGTTCTTATTATACATATACTACAGCAACGTGATACTACTACGGACCTATCATTAAAAAGAAATTATTTTTATACTCTCTCCGTTCGCATCGAAGACGATCGATAAGTTCGGATATCACCATAACCCCGCGGATTCAGAAACTACGCGAGTGAACCGCTAGTTCTTATATACTACAGCAAAATTATGCTACTACGGATCTAGCAAAGTGATTTCTATTACGAGCCGATCATGAAAATATCTATTTTTAAATTTGATTTGGAGCTAAATTTGAAACTTAACACGATTACTCCTTTTGCATTGAAGGCGATTGCTAAGTTCAGATTTCATCATATTCCCACGGATTTAGGAACTACGCGAATGAACGGCTAGTTCTTATATACCACAGCAAAATGATACTACTACGGACCTGTAATTAAAAAAAGAATTTAACATAATAGCTCCTTTTACATTGATGATGATTGCTAAGTTCAGATTTCACCATATTCCCACATGTTCAGGAACTACGCAAGTGAACAGCTATACATATAATACAGTGATACTGGTACGACCGAAAATATTTTTATTCAATATTACACTTCCTTACTATCATTATATATACATCATACAAATTAAAGAATATATTATCTAAAAAAAACATTAATAAGCTATTTTACGAGTATGTTTGTGAATGAAGCGTTACCAATAGTTGTTCCGTTAAAAAAGGTCAAAGTATTATATATTAGTTAACCTACTAATATATAATACTTTGACCTTTTTTTTTATAACATGTTAATAAAACGTCCTCATTTGCAAATTTTTATAGGTTAGTAATGTTTCCACATACCTGCCCGCATAAAATGTATGAGATTAGCATTGTTTAAAACATTTTAATACGTATTCTAAATGCTCGTTAGCCGCACCCTTTTCAGGTGTTTATTTGGCCATTTTATTTTATATGTGGCTTAAAGTAAAATAGATCTTTTTTACCTTATTGTAAGGACACTTATAACATTCAGATGCGCCCGCTGGTTCATGTGCAACTTCGATCTCCATAGAGATCTCGACCTCGCCGCAATGGTCAACAGCTATTTCAAAACGCTCTCCGTAGACTACTTCAAGAGAGCCATCAGTCGCCCCAACCCTCTCATTAGAAATGCCGCCTCTTATGGGATTAGGCTAAACATCCCGCCTAGGAAAAGGCGGCCCATACACGTCCGTGACGACCCAGATGATCAGATTACTATTGACAATGCCCCGTACACATTCACACATACACAGCATCTTCGCCGGCGAAGACGAGGTCCCCGCTATCTGACGCACCCCGGCTGCGGCCCCCAGGCGCGGACCCTTGGGCGTCAAGACTAAGCACCGTGTCCGATTGTCCTTTTCAACAGCAGCAAACGTTGCTCTCAGCCTAGGTCCGAGCCTCGCAGGAGGCGTCCTTAGAGCAACGTTTTCCCCACGACGCAGCAGGGCCCTTCTATGAGCCCACCCGTCGGCGAAGCTTCTGCACTTACCACCCCTCTCGGTTACGCTGTAAAAGCCAGTTGGGCTAACAGCAACTACACACTTTGAAAAAAAATATAAGACTCAGTATTAGGAGCTTAAAACCAGTACATTGTTTCATTAATTGCTTACAAATAAAGTCATTGTAATCACAAATGTTTTCTTCCTTTTGATTCTCACAATGTTATCATGTTTCACCGAAGAGTTTTAAAGAAAAGAAACAAATATAGGCTCAGGACCCTTCTCTTATAATCGAGACAGAGGTTAGACAATACGCTGATAATTAATATACTTACCGGCAGCAATTATTTCATTTAATACAATAGTGGAAAAACAAGAGTTTTAAAAAATTGCAAAATCTCGGCAATCTTTGATAAAATTGGTCGTAGTAATAAGTCGATTTTTTGTGCTCCATTGTCATTATATGTCCGATAGCTGTTTTTTTTAAATTGCTAACAGTTTAGCGCTTGACTGTAATCATTATACAGTCTAAGATGGAAGCGCGATAATCTGGTAAGAGGCGATATTCCCCTTATGGTTTTTACGAAGCATCGTACCGGATTACCAATATCTTTGTTTAGCGGTACGTCTTTGCTCGTAGGGTGTTAACTAGCCACGGCCGAAGTCTCTCACCAGTCCAGACTCAAAAAAATTAGAAAATAATCCTACCGGGGATCGATCCCGGGACCTCCACTAGCAAAGCGATTACTGCGGCAGCGAGGCCGTCACTGCGCTGTGATAGAAATGATCGTATCGAGACCAAAAAAAAAAAAGCGAAATGAAGGCAAAAATTTTTTTTTTTATTTTATTACATGTTACGTGTTACTTGGATTTTTTTGCAAGATCCAAAAGTTCGAAATGTTAATCTTGCATTTGCTTTATTTTAAACTCCAAATGGTCATTTATATCCAAGATTTTATCGAACATTTGAAAAATCGAAGAAATTATAAGTTCTCCCTGAATTTTTTGAGAATAAAGTTCTTCAAAACCAGTTACTATGCAATTATTATACAATTTACTTGTGCCTGCTTAGGATTCGATCACGCGGCTCTTAGCCAGACCTCAGGTATCTTACCGCTATAAAGAATCATCCATTGCTTATTAATTTATGGTTAATTAAGCCGAAAAGTATTTACGCACATAACTTCCGAACGACACCAACAAATTGTATTATATTTTTTCTTTACAGTCATTTTTCTCAGGAAAAGATTTGAACAGATTAGACATAATGTAAAAAGTAAGTGAATGAGTCAACAAAATTTAGATGCTAAGTATGGATTTCTCCATATTCGCATGGGACGACACGAGTGACAACGCGGGGAACAGCTAGTAGTCAATAAAGCGAAAATGTTAACAGATATATAAAAGCAGTGTTTTTTAAATGTCATTAAAATTATTTGTCCACCGTCCCAAGTTATGTGCAATAATTGTTTTTAATATAGAGAAAATAATATTTCTCTAGACTAAATGAAATCCATATTTTTACATAAAACATGTTTATACGTAAAACTTGACGTCATTAAAAGATCGTTTCTTTTGATTGCCCGCTTTGTATTGCATGCATTTGTTGCATAATTCAAAATACTTAAACAGCTGTTATATAAAGGAAATTAATTAAAACAATGGCTTGATTTTGCTAAATTAACTATTTTCCTATTTTTTTGAGGGTATCCTTACAATTCATCCACGAGGAACCCAGTTCTGGGCATTTATCACACGTATAATGGTTCTTTACTTAACCCTCTCTCCTTTAAGCAACGAGGTTTGTGACCAGAACTGGGACTTTGGGACTTTTATAGTATCATACGTACTTACATTACACGTTTCAATCATTTAAAGATAAAATTATAACCAAAATCTATTAATTTTAGAGATATGTAGAGTGTAGACAAATTCAATATTTTTCTAGAATAATTCCGTGTATTTAGTAGTGTATTTATGGTCCCTACGTATAACGAGACAAATATAAAATCCTAATTTTGTAACGCAGTGGATTCAAATATATATTATTACTGCATTGCCTTCTGTACTAATGACGTATTCAAAAGCATCATGCTTTAATTGATTTAAATTTAAAAAAAAACAGAGACCTAGCTTGATGACGTGACATAATCATGAAATTACAAACCCTTCAGAATGTCTAAACTAAATTACGAGTTTACTCTTTATTCGTAGGGGCCTCCGATTTATTACCTGTCATTTTAACATAACATACTACAATTTTATTTATTTGTATAGATTTTATGATGTCGCGATGTTTAAAGTTGTTAATTGGATTTATATCTATTATGTCAGCTACGCACTGGTTGACCTTTTCAGTGAACTTAAAATTGTTATGGAGGTAATTGTTTCGTTGGATCCGGCTTTGACAGGAATTTAATTATCTTTACTGCGGACATTATATTAAAAACTGTATATCACTGTTACGTTTGCTTTGTTTTGCTGAAATGATCATTTATATACAACATTATACAGGAACTCAAAGGGCCAGACTGGCAGTGGATGCAGGAGTGTTGGTGCCAACACTTATGTATGGTAGTGAAAGTTGGGTATGGCAGAAAAATCACATAAGTAAAATAAATGCGGTAGATATGAGAGCGTTGAGAAGTATGAATGGAGTAAAACTGAGTGACGGAGTAAGAAATAGTGTGATAAGAGAAGGTTGTGGTATAAAAGAAGACGTAGTGACTAAAATTGAGAAAGGTATGCTTCGATGGTTTGGGCATGTAGAGATAATGAATGAAAGGAGACTGACAAAAGGATTTATGAGTCAAGAGTGAATGCGAAAGTTGGAAGGGGAAGACCAAGGGTAAGGTTCCTGGACCGAATCCAGGACATTTTAATTAAGGGCCAAGTCAAGAGTACTCTAAAGGAACCCAAATATTCTCTTAGCTGTCTTTGCAGTTAAATAGCAATGGCAGAAACCTCAAATCAATACAGATTTAGACAAATTAGGTGATCAATTCCCTAAATTTGCCCTACCGGAATCAAAACTTCTGCTAACAATACCAGAACAAGCAATAGAGAGGCGCGATCGGTCTAATTTCGATGTATATTGCAACAACCATTGTTTTTTTCAAAGTTTTGTTATGATGTTATCAAGTAAAATTGTCATGAAAAAGGACTGTAAAGACAACTAATTTAAAAAAATATATACTTTATTAAAAAAACTTAGACGTTGCTTACATAAATGCAATAAAAAAATTGAAATCATTTTAATATATTTTGACTTATTTCACTGAATTTATAACTGTGACATGACAATATCCTTAAACAGAGACATAAAATTTAAATTTTAACGTCTTATTCTCTAAAAAGTCAATATATTTCAAACATTGTTAGTGAATTTTGTAATTTTTTTCATTAAGGGACTAATTGGGTTTAAATAATGTTAATTATTCACTAAAATAAAAATTCATTAAAAAACAACTTCCTAGTAACGATCATCATTCGCAGTTACAAAGATATAATATATTCATATATTCAAATGTCAATACCACTTGTGACCTACTTCCATCTCAAGGATGTTAACGATATTTAGGCATGTTGTTTTTGATACTTGATAATTTACTTTATTGGAAATAGATATGGTTCTTTGTTAATATAATATAAACCTTGTACACACGGGCAATAACGACCTGTCTCTTTATCGGCACTGCCACCAATTTTGTCTGCGTAAAAATTAAACTCGTCTCCCAATATATTTATTTTTATTTTATATGTTTAACACTTTATTGCACATATACAAGAAAAAGGAAATACAACTTATGTGCTATAAAAAAAAAAAGAAAATTAAGTAATAGAGTGTGCCGAGGCGGGCTTGTCACTAAGAGCGATCTCGCCCAGACAACCTTTGTAGAAACAGGAGAAAAGAGGGGAGAAATTGGCAAATTAACAGTGTAGCATTCGCAAAACTGTGATTGTAAAAGTATTATAGTTTTTGACATTAGCACCTTAATAATGTTTAAACTTATATATTCATTATGGTCGAATTTTATTTTTAAAACAACAGCAACACATGTTAATACACACCAGGGATGTTAAAAGATAATCGATTTGTGTTCACGACTTCATAGTTGTTTTTACATCTCCCTCCCTTTTCCACCCTCCCCAACTATTAAAGATATACCATATACATCGATGCATCGAAAACACCGATGATTACAATGCGTTAAATCGAATAGATCCGATGTAGGGATGTGAAAATAATCGATTTTTTACACTCACTCAATCACTTCTACCTATGGACGTCCACTGTTGGATAAAGGTCTCATTATACGCTACTTTAATATTAAAAATAATCGATAATTTGTTTAAATGAAATTGATAAATTAAAAATCTATTTTTTATGCAAAATGCCACATCCCTAATACACGTAATGACAAACAAGAGAAAAGAGTTGAATGTCAATGGTTAAACATAGATAATAAAAAGCATTATATTGGGTGCATTCACTTTTAATCAGATAAATATATTCGATATTTCAGAGTTGCATTAGACACCTATTGTTTGTGGAGCAACCAAAGAGGAAGACTTCAGCCGAATGTATGGACGAAGTGAGGAAATCATTAGACGTGATGAACGCAAGTATAACATCATTAAGAGTGGAAATACAGACGTCTGTTAAACAAAACACCATCAGATCACAAATGGAGAATTTAAAAGACGACATTGCCTCTGTTAAAGGGATCCTGCTCAATAGGTAACTTGAATTTTAATACGTTTTGGTTCACGGGGGCTGTGTAAAAATATTAATTTAACAAAAAACAAACACTTTCAAAACAAAACTTTTATAAAAAGTAAAAATATATTTGCGTATTCTTTTTTAGAGCTCTCAAATTATTACGATAATATAATGTAGTTACAATTATTATTATATTCGGTGTCGGCGTCAGCCAAGGTAGGTGTGTCCCGCGCCGCTCACACCTTCATCTATATATACACAAGTAAATATTGCAATGCAACAAACGTAAGGTTATTGAAATTTGATTACAAACAGATAATCTGCCACAAATCGCACCCTTACTGTAAGCCGTTGAGGAGTTCCACTGATCATCATATTTAACTACGACAATTACTTCACTATAACTACGTTACGGTAGATGACGCATATATCCAGATAGCCCTTAAAAGGTTCGGTCGAGTATCGTTAATTTGCTCCTAAGAATTGAAGAGTTCCGTTACTTTGTCATGGATCCCATGATGAAAAATTGACCAAACTATCATCAAATAACTCTTGAAGTACATCGTTACCAATAAAAAAACAAATCACATAGTTTCTGATTCCATTGGAATAAAGGAAACCCTGTTATTAGTGCAATTTTATGAAAGTAACATGTATGACGAATGTCAAGTCAAAGAGTTCATCGTAAGGGAAATCGTTCAGTAAGGTTCTTCGAAACATGTTCTTAGTAAGAGACTACGTCGCGAGAAGATAATATACGTCGAATTTCAACTCAATCTGGTGAATATTTTTGGAAATCTCGCAGAAAGTGGTCGTTTTTCCCTTATATATTTGTATGCCATTGGATCATATGGGAACTCGTTCTTAGTGAGCGTTTACGTTCAAAACTAGCCTATGTCCTTTCTCAAACTCAATCTGTACCAGATTCTATTTAAATCGGTAGTTTTGTCGTGAAAGCGCTTCAGACAGAGTTACGTTCGCATTTATAATATTAGTAAGGAGTTACATATATACATAGCATCAGGCCTCATTCCCTTCGGGGTAGGTAGATATAGAGACCACGTTCTTCCGCTTGCTACGATCCTTGCATATCGCCTTCGCTTTTTTCATTATCATTAAATCTTTCAGACAAGTTCGTCGGTTTAGAGTACTCTTGACCTAGCCCTTATTTAAAATGTCCTGGATTTGGTTCAAGAACGTTCGCTTTGGTCTTCCAATCCCAATTTTCGCATTCACTCTTGACTTATAAATCCTTTTTCTAAGCATACCTTTCTCAATTTTAGTCACTACATCTTCTTTTATACCACAACGTTCTCTTATCACACTATTACTTACTTTGTCACTCAGTTTCAATCCACTCATACTTCTCAACGCTCTCATCTCTACCGCATTTAATTATTAATAATTAGGCAATAGAAATCCTCTCTCTTATGAGTGAGGAGGTCCGTGCCCAGCAGTGGGAGGTTAATAGGCCGCTATTTACATTTTACTTTACTTGTTAGTAGCAATAAACTTAATGCAACACGTGAACTTGGGCGCATTTAAGTACTCCAGTGCGCCCTTGTGTGTGTGTGTGTATGTGTGGAAGAGAGAGAGAGGTTTTATTATGACCGTGTTTTGTCAGAAATATATATACAAGGTATATTTAATGAACAACAAGTGTTTCACTTTCGACATTTTGATTTAATAATCAATCATGAAAGAAGTGAACCCACAATAAAGTCAGTCGGGTAATATATGTAATTTATCTTTAGATACTTTTATCGCAGAAACCAATTTCCCTCGCTTAAATCGAGGACTGAGCCGCCTTCTATACCGGCGTGGCAACGCCAGTCTGAAGAAGCCACTTCCACTGAAATAGCCGAGGAGAAGAAGAAGCCCCATAGAAGCCGGAGCCAAAGATCAGAGTCAGGTGGATCAAACTCCAGCGAAGGTGAACAGGCCACGAAAAACAGCGACAGTAGCTTGGAGATCATGTAAGTTACGAGATTAAAAAAAGAAGTGTATTTATGTACACGCGTTAGAAGTCATACTTCATTGGATATAAATAGTTAATAATCTGTTTTATATAGTTGAGTCTGAAAGTTGTAATTTTGATAAGAATGACACGTTGATACTTTTAATATGACAATATATCTAACAAGTAATATAATAAAATAATTAAGGTTTTATATAATAATAAAATATTAAAACAAACCTAAAATGTTGACTGTAGCTAACTTCAGGGTGTCGGTTTTTTGTGACGGTTAAGCTTCGTAAAAATTTACCCTCATCATTTTTCCTTTAGACGCGCCAAAAGAAGTATAGCTTTTAAAACAAAGGTAAATATAAAATCATTTTTATATAAATTTTACATTATAAATAGTACTAATGCAAAAAAATAATCCAAATAAATTTACATGTAAATATATAAACATGACTAATGTCGCATAATGTGACGTCATTAGCGTCGTCATCAAGTTAAGAATTCGCGTTATCGTCAAGACGTTGACGCTGACGCGAATCAATCCAGCTCTTATCCCTCTCCAAAAAATGCTCAAGTATTGAACCTATCACTTTGTTTTGGAAGTATAATTTCTTAATGTACACTTGACTTGGGAAGTAAGCTGGCGAATGCGTGATGAGAGCGTTACGAAAAGTGCAATCGGGCGAGGCGAACGGAAGTTGAATGAGAGTGAGGTTTTCTACAAAAATAAAACAGTTAAACATATTTTTAGAAGTGAAACTTCTTTAGTCGTATGAAGGTAAATTTGTTTACGGATGAAACACGTGTTTAGCGTCATGAAGATGTTCAGTGTTTTTTTATGCTAATTCCTTTGGAGGTTAGGTAGTTTCAATATTCACATGTGGCGTTTTAATTTTCCACTCGTCATTTAATAATTTAATATATTATTTTGCATATAATACAAATATTTAATAAATTCTCTTTTCTAAATTGACAATTAAATTACTAACATATCCTCCTTTTTGCCTCCCTCTAAGTCTCGGATATCTAATGTTTTAGATTTGTATAAATATAAACAAGACTTAAAAGTTGGTTTGCCAAAGAAGTTTCACTTCTGACATGTGTATTTTGTACACACACTGTTAGTGTGGTAATTACCCACTGCCGATGCCTTCCACCAGTGACCTCTACTTGGCGACTGTCGTTTCAATGATTTTATATAATTTGTTTCAGTACATGAACCTCGACGTCGTAGAAAAAGCTATTTGGATACTGGTGTACTGTTTTAGGACGATATTATGATAATTTTATGGTTGTTTTAATTATAAATGCTAATAAATCATGTGTTTAATTATAACTTGCCGCGGTTACGTTTTATTTTATTATGTTCCTAATAATAAGCAAGTTATTTACCACACAATATTGTAATACTGCTGATTTCTATTAAATTTGAAATATTGACGGAGCCTTTAGTAATTTGGATGTATTTGTTATAATGATTTTAGGGGAAAATAAAAAATGTCTGACCTTAGCACATCTTAATTTCGATAGTCTGACTTTAGATGACTCATAAAGTTTGATTTTCTTGCGTGGAAATTCTAATAATTTGTGACTCCTAAAGTCTGACTTTTGAATGATTCCAAAAATGTTACTTTAGATGGATTTTAGTCTTATATACTATGGGTCCGAAAGCCTACCATTTAATGGACCCGAAAATCTGTTTTTAGATGGTTCCATGAGTTTAATTTTTTATGGCTCTGAAATTCTGATACGAGTCACACTTCTGATGTCTTTGAAAGTGGCCTGGAAAGTCTGACGTTAAATAACTCAGACAGCTTGATATTCAATGACACCAAAAATTTTACTTTAGAAAATCTGATTTTCTAGGACTTGCTTCTGATGTCTTGGAAGGTAACATTATATGGCCTGGAAAGTATGACGTTAGACAACTCCGACAATTTGATAATCACTTACACCAAAAATGTTACTTTAGATAATCTGATTTTCTGGGACTAGCTTCTGATGTCTTCGAAAGTAATATTATATGGCCTGGAAAGTCTGATGTTAGATAACTCCGACAGTTTAATATTCAATGACACCAAAAATGTTACATTAGATAATCTGATTTTCTAGGACTAGTTTCTGAAGTCTTGGAAGGTAACATTATATGGCCTGGAAAGTCTGACTTTAGATAACTCCGACAGTTTGATATTCAATGACACCAAAAATGTTTCTTTGGATAGTCTGATTGTCTAGGACTAGCTTCTGAAATCTTAGAAAGAAATATTATATGGCCTGGAAAGTCTGACTTTAGATAACTCCGACAGTTGGAAATCAATAACACCAAAAATTTTACTTCAAATAATCTGAGATTCTATGATTAGAAAAGCGTGACTTTAGATGACTTCGAAACTATCATTTATATGTCTGCTATTCTATGCCGAAAGTCTGACTTTAGCTAACTACGACAATATAGTATTTTCTATGGCCCCGAAACTCTGAATTAACTTATCTCTGAGTTTTATATTCTTGGGCCCTGAAAGTCTGATTGTCTATGACTCCGTAAGTCTGACTTCAGCTGACTACGACAATATAGTATTGTCTATGCTCACAAAACTATGAATTTACTTGGCTCTGAGAGTTTGATATGCTTGGGCCCGAAAGTGTGATTGTCCATGACTCCAAAAGTCTGACTTTAACTTATTGCGAAAATCTAGTGTTTTCTATATTCCTGAAACTCTGATACTTAACTTGATTCCCAGAATCTGATATTCTTGGGCCCCATAAGTCTTATTTCGGATAGATCCGAAAGCCTAACTTTAGATGACCTGGAAAGTCTAATATTTTATGACACCGAAAGTTTGATTTTAAATGTGATTTTCAGACCAAAAAATTTGTCAGTCAGATTTTCTGTGGCTCCAAAAATGTGACCTGGAAGAAATAGATTTTTGTTTAAAGCGAATTTCTTATTTTCGGAGCAATAAATAATGGACTTTGTCGTATTCAATTAAACATTTAATTTATCATGAAGCATTATATCTGTGTATGATATTCAAAGCATTAATTTCAAAGTTATTGAGAGATTAAAATAAGTAATGCGATATAACAAATTGATTTCCCTCAAGTTACTAAATAGCTCTATTTTATTCTCTCTCGATGTCGTACTTCTGCGTAGATATAAATGTATAAAAAATATGAATACCTACATTAAAAATAACATTGTAGCTCTACTATTTTGATTGGCTACCTGTTTGCTTCATGAATGCCGCTACCTCGCCTCCCAATTACCGAATATCAAAACAGGCTATAGTAACGTAACCTGGTTTTTATCTCCAACTTTCAATTGTCATTGCATTTAATATATTTCTTGACATTTATGATAACTATTTATTGCTACAATTGATAAACTAAAGACCTTTACTTAAACAGAAAAGATTAATACAATAATATCTTAAAGATTTGTGTTTTTCGTGAGTGTTAACATCAATATACGATATTTTATTGTGCAGTTATCTACAGTTTGTTCGCGTTAAGAATGCAGTGAGCCATCATTCTTGCCCTGCCCCCTAACCAATCAAATCTTTTCAAATTACAAGGTCAAGTTCACAGTCACTATTTAAAAGCACAGCAGCTATGCCTTCAACTGGTATGCGAACGAACTGTAGTAATAATAGATAGTATCTAGTAATGATAGTTGGTTTGTGACGGCATTCTCGCGACAAACGAGTAATAATTTTGGGCTAAAGTAGATTAATTGGTAAGATATATTAAAACTACTCATTAATGTAGAATGTTGTAAGTGAATAAATCGCGGTCGCATCATTAGTTGTGTATTAATACGCAAAGAAATATCACAAAGTCGCATGTTATTGTTTTGTATTTGGACCTAAAATCGACAATTAGGACCAACAGCAGTTATTTGCTGCTGTAGTGTCATTTGGGACTGTAGTTTTTGGTTGATTTTTTAACAGATTTTGGAGTATTTATTAACATAGGAAATTAATAAAATAAAAATAACACTTTGTCAACATTTTTAAATGTTAACTTTAGCTAATTTTTTTTTTAGTAAGCATTATAAAAGCATATACATTTATGTATTTGCTTAATATAATCTATGGATTGAAAGAAGCGTAAATATCGACTCTTACAATAAATGAAAATTGTTATGTTTATTATAACTAACCAGCCCTGGGTTCTAGTTCTTTGAGTTCTTCACTCAATGTTTGAGCTCTTTAAAGGCAATAAAAAACACAAAATCAAGATATTTTTATAACTTGTTTTACGGCCCTGAGTTCTAGTTTTTTAAAGACTTAATTAAGTTTTTTTATAATTAGTTCTACGGCCCTGAGTACCGGTTTTTTAAAGACACCAAACCAAGATATTGTGATAACTAGTTTTATGGCGCTGAGCTCTAGTTTTTAAACACACAAAATCAAGATATTTTTATTAGTTGATTTTGGTCAAGATATTTACGCCTTTTCAGTTTAATATTTTACATTACAATGTATATTATTTATACTTTATAGACTATTGAAAAAGAACTTATAATGAAATGTATAATTCCACAGGCAATACTCAGATGCGACCGCATTAAAATTTAAACGTATTTCGCGAGTTATAACATAATAAAACATTCCCAAATTGTATATATGTTACTTCAATTAACTGTGGGTGATAAATAAACCAATGATAACAAGTATTTCGTCTTTTATTTAATTTTCTCCCAACTTTAATCATTTGACAGTTATCTCAACCTGATGATAGTTGGATAATACAGTCTAAAATGTTACGAATTATTGCTTGTAGTCTTGCTGACTTAATAATGGTGGTAAAGGCAATGATGTCGGTGTCGCGTGGTTAAATTCCCAACGTGGTATTGTCATATGTGGCAATTGTGCAGGTACTACCATTATAATGTCGTAATACTGCAAGTACTATCGTAATGATGCAAGAACTGACACCCGTGGCAGCGTCTTCACGCTGGCCGGAAAACGTTTCAACGTCGTGGTGGACGCACATTCAAAATGGATTGAGGTCATACCTATGAATTCTACGAACGCTGAAAAGACTATCCGCTTTTATGACTTTGCTCGGTGGGTTTGGTTTGCTGATGCAACTGGTTCCGTTTAGAAAAAGCCTATGATCGAGTGGTGAGGAATGAGCTGTGGCCAACGTTATTAAAGTATGGGGTGAGCGGTAATCTGATTCAAGCATTGAAGTCTCTCTATGAGGGTTCTAGTGCTTGTGTCAGAGTAAACGTACACGGAGTGGTATCTTGTCGAAAGAGGTGTTCGGCAGGGATGTGTTGCGTCACCATGGCTGTTCAACCTATAATGAATGGCAATTTTGATAGATGGGGAAGAAATGAAAGAATTTGAATACTTGGGATCTAAATTTACCAAAGAACATGTGAAAGTGATATGAAAGGAGAGTGAATGCATGGAACATGGTAAATGGTGCTCTGCACGCCTTTAAGAATATCCAGAGGGTGCCTCAAAGGGCCAGACTGGCTGTGCAGGAGTGTTGGTGCCAGCACTTATGTATGGTAGTGAAAATTGGATATGGCAGAAGAATCACAAAAGTAAAATAAATGCGATAGAGATGAGAGCGTTGAGAAGTATGAGTGGATTGAAACTGAGTGACAAAGTAAGAAATAGTGTGATAAGAGAACCTTGTGGTATAAAAGATGTAGCGGCTAAAATTGAGAAAGGTATGCTTAGATGGTTCGGGCACGTAGAGAGGAAAGGAGACTGACAAAAAGGATTTATGAGTCATTAGATCTTTTTGGTTACTGTAATTGTGAGCATGCGTTGATCGGACGGCGTTTACGTAATCGGTTAGAAGCTCTGTGACCAGATGTCGCAGTAGTAACACGGGCAGCACATGGCGGATAAAACAGTGCTGGTGGCACACCCAGGGTAGTAGAAGTGCGAAACCCGGTACTTGCACGAGACTATTCAGTTCGGAGAGACAAGTGGCTTGAAGGTACGGTTACTAAAGAAACTGGCCCATGTCTCATGAAGTACGCATGAGCAATGGATGGATGTGACGCAGACATCAAGACCAAATAATAAATTAAAAAGTCTCGTTGTTCACTGTTAGACGTGAAAGGTGTTTTGTATTAGCATTAAACAATGGCGTAACTATACCATCTGGGGCCCGTGGCAAATTATGTTTATGGGCTCTACCGCAAATATCGTGACGAACTTAGCTTAATTATAATAGTACCACTTAAGTATTTATCAAACTCTAATAATTACTTTATTTTCAAGAACATGGGTTAATACATTTACATTCGCCAGCTTATATACCTACCACTGTTCGGCGTAGGCCTCCTTTCTTGGGCGACAGGAAATAGCTAAAGTCCCAATGCAAGCCTTCATTAAGAGACTTCGCATTCATCTTCCATTCGCTAGCCGTTCGATGAAAGAACAACTTCTTGAGGAAACTTGCATTCATTTAGAAGGAAATTAAAATTTTCAGGTGTTTATTGAGAAAAACCTTTTTTTCGAGCTTTCTGCTCAGCAAAAGTGGCTATTACATAATCAAAGTTTAAAGAACGGACCATTTTCAGTCACACAACCTGTCTTGTCCCATGTGCTTTGAGTACAAGGGCCAGGGACCTGCGGCATTTCGCCAGCCCTATAGTTACGCCACTGGTATGAAGATATGTAGTTGAATTATAACAACAAAAAAACAATATCTGTATCAATCTCGAATTTTATATAATAAACTCCATAAAATATTAAAAATTTACCCAATGAAACGTACAGAAGTAAAACGATCCACCACACAATTTTTATTAACTTTAAATTATATAAAAACAGAACATCTATTATTAACAGCAGCTTAATAAATAGTTAGGTTAAGGTTTAGTATATTTGCAAAAACACACACGCATACACACACACAAACACATACACACACACACACCCCTAAATAAGCCTAATACAACAAATTTTAAAAATTATCGTTAAGATCTATTTTATTATATTATTTTTATAAGGTTTACATAAATCTAGTACTGTAATGGCGGATGAGCGGGGCACCCAGTAATACGGGTATCAAACTCAGTACAGGGGCCCCTCCAACTAGTGTGTATGCTAAACGGTTGTATTTAATAAACCTTTTTTTTATTATTAATTATAAACTTTACGCAGCAAAATAAAACAGGCAAAGGTTAACCGCCTTTCATTTACGTTGCAACTATAGTGACATAATGGGCGTTGTAATCGATAATATTTCGATAAGCGAATTCTGTAGATTAGCCATTTGCATCATAATAATGCTGCAGTGTATCTAAAAATACAAATGCACTCTCATATCATGAGACGGGACGGCAAATCCGGCATAGGTACGAAGGTGGTGGATAAGACATTGCCATCTTCCCAACGATGGGCAAATTATGTTAACAGAAAACCTTAAGTTATCAGAAAAACAAATTAGAATTTGGGTCCATAGCAGTACTGGCATATAGTGACGCAATGGTAAATGTGTAATTCTTATTTATATATAAAGTGTTTATTACTGCTACTTAAAAAAAACTATTATGGTATCGTTCGCAGTAATAAATTCAAAAATATAACCTAAAATAAAACAACAATTATTAATATTCTTTATTTATAAAAATACATCACAAAGTATATATTGAGCTTAAAGTCCTGTATAACGATAGAACACGTTCACTTCAACAGTATGGAAATGAGATCAACGATAAATACATATTATTTTATAGGTACATGTAAGAAACAACTTACGGACATTAATAAACAATAGACCGCTTCATTTGAATTTTAAAACAACAAAATTGATCACACAAACAATATCAGAAACATTTTAAACTTGTTGACCAGCCCTGGGTTCTAGTTCTTTAAAGACACAAGTATAAAGATTAACTTGTTTTGCTCACTGTGTTTGAGCTCTTTAAAGGCAATAAAAAACACAAAATCAAGCTATTTTTAAAACTTGTTTTACGGCCCTGAGTTCTAGTTTTTTAAAGACTAAATAAATATTTTTTATAATTACTTTTACGGCCCTGAATAACAGTTTTTTTAAAGACACGAAACCAAGATATTTTTATGGCGCTGAGCTCGTTTTTAATCACAGAAAATCAAGATATTTTTAATCGTTGATTTTTGTCAAGATATTTACGGCTCTGAGTTCTGATTTTGGATTGAATCCATAACATAACCAAGTCACTTAAAACGTCCAAGAAGTTAACATGTTTTACGGCCTTGGGTTCTAGCCGTTTAATGCTAGAAAATTAAGTGTATAGCACAAAGACTTGTAACCACATGCAATCGGGTTGCATACTGAAAGATACTATAAAAACGTTTATTTAAACGTAAAATAAATAATGATAAACAGGAGTAATAGAACTAGGTTCCTAAACCTTAATATACAAATCAAGCAAGAATTTACATTACATCAAATTAAATTAAACAATAATTAGAGAACTTTATATATTTTCCTCCCTTTTCAATAGACTGTTAATGGCATTCAAATGAAGCGGTGTAAGGACTCATTCTTGATAGGTTTTACGTTCAGAAAGGCTTTTATAACAAACAAATGCATATTAATCTAGCCGACTCGAAGCAGAGGAATAGAAATCTCCCATTAAGCGTTATAAAGAAATAAATAAACTTTTCCTACCTACTACCCAATTTTATTTATTTTTTATTGTCGAAAGCAGAACATTTAAAAATATTGTGTTTTACAACAAAATAAACTGAAGTAATTGTTGGTAACATCTATATTCCCATTATTACATGACATACAATTATACCCATGCATCTAAATTTGTACCATGTGTACTTTTTTTACTCTAAAATTATAGGTTTTTAGATAATCAATACTTAAATTTTATATCTCTGAAATTAAGCAATATACATTGAAATAATATCGATGAGGGCATAGGATCAGATTTTTACTTGATTTATGTATTAATACTTTTATTGGTTTTTCCCTTTTAAAAATTACAAATAAAAATGTTTTCCTTTTAAGGATAATTATGGAACCATATAAACCTCATCAAGAATGAGACCAACATTTAATAAAACAGTATGAATACACTTAAATGATTTTTCCTATGGCACTCTAAATAAGACGATTCAATCAAATTAATTCTACTCACAATTAATTACAACATATTCCCTTAACATCATAAAACGATTACATTTACATTTAACATGGAGTTTTAAATGATATCTTTAATAATTTATAATACCGAATTAATAAAATTGGAGAAATGAAAGCCATGAGGATTAAGGCGGCAGATTTTCTTTTAGAAAGCTTCTCTATAGTTCAATTGACTATAAGATTGAAGATTTCAATCTTTTACAATACAACTATTGGACAATACGCGAGACTTTGTAGATTTCATAAACATTAATACAGAAATAACAAGGAGAAATATCTCAAAAAATGCTAACAAAAGCACATGAATGACTTTAATGTCATACAGAGAAGATAACTTTTGTTGTACAAATTCCCTCAGTAATTTTAATTACAATAATGTCATATTTTAAATTGATATTTTTTTTTACAAACAAACATTTGACATATCATTACACAAATTTTAAATTTAAATGACAAAAATGTCATAATTTAAAATTAGATAGTTTGTGACAGCTTTGGTACTTTGACATATTTCACATTATTATAAAAAATGCGAAAAAAATTTAATGTTTATGAAAACAAAGTTTAGGCTTTAGAAGATATGTGTGATAAATATCAGGAGATTTTTTATAGTGACATATAAAGCACCAGGCTTAAAGATTTGCTCGAAAAATACCTTATCATAGACAACAGAATAAAAACATCTCGAGACACTTAACTACAGACACACCACATTTTATAACTATACAACATCTTTGGAGGCTTTAAAATATCGCTCTACCAATGCATGACTAAAAATAAAGTAGGCCATTTTAAAATATTTGGTAACTGTTAAAATAACTGGAAGAAGTTAACGATTCACATTAGTATCAACATGGTTATTTGACTGTATGTTAAAATGTATATTTGCTTCAACACACAAATCTCAAATATTGTGATTTGAATTGAAGACTTCCTCTAGTATTGGTTAAATTATTTATCGAGGAAGACCCTACAACCAATAGGAGCAAAGCATCAATAAAAAATGTTGTCAAAAATTGGAAAAAGCTATTATGGCTCCTGCAATGCAGCAATGTAAACAGTTTAAGTTACCCAATAACCATGTATAGTGCAATGGTGGCCTTTAAAAAGTACTCTTATCTTTTAAGGTAGACTCATTGGAACTTTGTTGTTTTCTTTTTTATGTCAGCTTGTGCTATTCAATTAGAATGACTTTCCAAACCTACTATCCAAATCCTGTCATATAACCTAGAAGCTTCACTTTCAGTATTGTTAAGTATATAGACAGTTCAAGTAACTAACCTATAAACAAACTAACTAACAGGTGTATATTAGTAATATTTTAAAGTTATTCAAATGTGATGTGTTCAAGTTAATCATCCCAGTCCTATTTACAAAATTTATTAACAAACCGAAATATGTTTTGCCTTTGTTATTATCTTTAATGATCTTTAATATGAACATTGGAAAGATAAAACATACTTGAGTTGTACATCGCAAGATTGTAAATATAATTCTTAAACATTAATAATATAAGTAGTACACAATAATTAACATATTAATATACCATCCCACCTTGTTAAAATGAAAATAACTACAACTAATAATGACTAAAATAATACTAATCAGTGCTACTTAGTTTTAACTAAAATTTAGACAGCCCCTATGTATACAGAGTTGAGAATAAATACCTTTTGTATTAATGATGACTAATAAAAGTAAAATAACAAAAAAAAAACTTCAAAATGTCCTAAATGCAATTGTCCTTCTATAGGTAGGGGCTGTCGATTTATATTATGTGGAAATGGAATGAATGTGCAACAGGAAACAAGAAATAAAAGACTATATAACTATTTAAAAACCCAAATTTAAATCATGATGACTCTTTAGATAGATATAGCTGAAATGACCAACTTTTACATAGATTTATCTGAAAATCCTTAGTGCAACTATTCAGGATTGCCATGTCAAATAAAAGGTTTGTTGAAAAATAAATTTTATAGACTAAAATGTTATAATTTTTTATTTTGAAGATGTTTATAACAAAATCGAAAGAGTTAATAAAAATCGACCAGCGTGAAAAGAAATTAGGATCGTGATGTCACAGGCATTCGGGTTAGATCGTATACTGTAGGCGTGTTTTCGATACAAGGTTCAGAAATTATTTTTTTAAATAATATAAAACAACAACAAAAAAAAAGTTATAATATAGGGGTCTTTAAATTTGCAACTATTAAAGATTATGTCATACAAATGATGCATTGTGCACATTTAAAGTAAATTGTAGATAGAAATATGACACTTTGTTTCGATGAGACTATTCACAATGATTGCAGATTTTTATCATGTAAATTTGCAGCTAAAGTATTCCATTTAAAATGTAAGCCTTTATTTGGTAGACTATCTCTAATTTGCTATACAGAAAAGGTGTAGGAAATATCTGAGCTTTATCTGCTAGACTATCCTTATTTGCATCTGCTTATTTTCTGGATACTATCACACCATTCACTGAGTCACCATCCTATATATGGGGGCATACCTAAGTAATTTTGTGTGTTACACTATCCTAACTTGTTGCAAATTCTACCATTACTTAGCTTTAATATAACCCCACTTTGCACATAACAAATAAGTTGAGTCCTACCCTACACTATTCAAATCAAATTGAATTATTTTAAAAACAATATATGACTATCAGTGGCCTGGCATATCAATATGATTTCAACTTATCAATATTTCAACTGGGTAGATACAACAACAATTATATATAAAAATACAATAATAATTATGCATTTAATAATATTATTAAGCATTCAATGTAATATGCTTATTAGAAAAATATAAACACTCAATAAAAGTTATGTTTCTCACCGATCAGTGTTACAAGGGTATCCTCACTGTTATTTACAATCATATCATTAAAATAGATCACCCTTTAATTACAAGTTGCCGTTTTGACCAGAAAATCATTGCATTTAGAAAAATAATCACTATTTTAAATACCAAACTTTATGAGATATTTATCATAGTCCAAAATATTTTGGCTATGTAAACCAAGGATGGCCAACCATTAAAAGAGAGGAATTACATTATTTATGAAGTTTGCAATGAAAATACAGCAATTATTTACTAAAACTCTGTCCATTCTGATTAAAATTATATAAGTCAATCATTTGACAACTATTGATTAAAATGTAATACTTTAAGCATTGTTATACAAAGTATAAAAGTGTTGGCTGTCTTTGTTATACCCTTTATTACTTTAAAGGCCAAAATGATATTACTGTTCCTAACATTTTTTTAAATTGCATATAAATTCAATATTCAACAAGAAATCTTGTGTAATATACTCTAGAGGTGATAGATATAGATTTCCTCCATAAAAAGTTAATACATACATAAAATATTTCATTTGTACTTACTGTGCAAGTTTTCTTTGTACATGGTGTAATTGAAGGATGACTATTTCCCACAAAAAGACACATGTATATTTCTCTGTCTCCTACACTATATGATTAACATCAAATCTTTACTGTTTCACACAAACTTATTTGACACTTGCAAAGATTTTTCAAACAAATTTTTGATTTTTAAACAGTACACAAAACATCACACAAAAATAATTGGATTTGAAGAACTTTAAGGGCTTCATATGCTTTTAGTATATCATGACTAATCTTAAGAGATATTTATATTTATATATATATAAAGTATAATCTGATTGTAACAAATATCTCTAAATCATACCCTTTATAAAAAATTTCAAATCTTCATGAAGAATCCAGTGCTTTTACCAGATTTGACAATCATAAACAATATCTTGAAATTACATTTCTTTCTAAAACATTTCAAATTTTCAGCAAAATCCGCAGATCAATGATCATAATCAAATATCTTTCATAAAAAAAGATTCAAATCTTCACAAAGTAATAAGTGTATTTCCCAGATTTCATAGAGAATCTGAATGAATCCTTTCTTAATTGCACAGCCCATGTGACACTCAGCCATATTTAAACACAACATTAAATTGTGTTGTAACAAGCTGGCTGTTGTTGAAACAACCAAATCATCAACAAATTAAAGAAGCACCTTCTTATCCAGTAAATTTTTCTCACATTTCACAATAACATCATCATTCCTGCTGTTCAATAACTTCTTAGCTCTTGAAAGGTCATCGAGGAAACATTTCCCTTTTTCAGTCCTCATAATTTGCTTCTTTGGCAACAAATTTCTGGATAAATAGGCAATGAGCTTCTGCCAATCCTTCAATAGGAAGAATACCCGGTCATGTTTGGTTTCAGTTGGGATAGGGCCATTAGAGTGTTCAAAGAAGACATTCATTATATCCTTCTGACAATGTGAAGCTCTGACAGCCTTGAGAAGGGATAGTAGAAGGATGTCCACATTGGTATGAGCAGTGATTGGTTTGTCATAGATATTGTTGTATAGGTTGGTATTTTCAACAGGGCCCACTATGTACATCACATGGGATGCTAGTTTGATGGCCTCGTCTGCCCAGTAGTAAGGGTCACCATGTGAAGTGTTTGATATATCTCCATCATACATCACATCAAGGCCATATTCACTTCGTAGATATGTTACGAAAGAGGCGACACATTCAGCATGCAATCTATTTGCTGGTGAGTATATCACTAGTACTTTAGTTGGTGGAGGGATTTCTGAAACAATATATTAACTTATGTATCACAAATAAATAATTTACTTCTTTGTAAATGCATTTCTGTTTAGTTATTAAACAAATAATAATGATTTGTCTTCTATTATAGTTTAAGCTATGGTAAATGCTTAAAAAATGTAGTAAATTCTCGCTGTATTAGAAGAAGAAATCACATTCAAATAACAAATTAATTTTGAATATATTATCATCTTAAAATTATATACATATTTTACATAATAGAGTAAAAAAATGCAAAAAATAAAGTTACTCAAATATATATATTTATTTAAATCTCACCTTGACCATATTCTTTGCACCAGTATCGACGTATTACCCGAAGTACAATATAATAGGCAAACAATGTAGCGACAACTAGTGCTGTTATGCTAGCAATACATATATTCAACGTCTGATGTGCTTGTACACCTGTAATATGAATAGTTCAAAATTCATAATAAATTCCAATACATAAGCAAGATAACAGATATAATTGAAATCATTTATCAGGTTGAGCATGCACATTTTAAGAAATATGCCACATGAACATCTTTCTGCAAAAGGCATATTATAAGTTGAAGTTTATTTTAGTGATAAAAAAGTTTAAGACTTGAATCCAGTAGCACACAAAAACAAAATATTACATGTTTTAACCTACAAAACTATATATAAAATATTAACAGCCAAGTTCTTTCTGGTTTCTTTTTAGCTGAATCAACTTTCTGAACTAGTGGTAGATTTGTTGACAGAGTACTGATGATTCAAAACCTGAGCCTTATCAAAATTAAAGATATTTAGATTTTATTTCATGTGATATAGAGGTCTATTAATATTCCACTTTACATATTAAATATATTTCAGTAATGTATACAAATATGTGACATTGCACAGATTTGACACAGAATAGGGAAAATTAAAGAAAGCATTTTTAAATATGTCTAGATCCTAACAGCTGAATTAACTTATAACATCAGGTGAGATATATTACATGCTTTAATTTAATAATTATACAATTTTAAACATTTTGTCAAGAGTATTTAATTAAACAAACTTGAATCATGTGGATTTACAATCAATCATATGATGCTATTTTTTGGTCAAGGTGCAATGTAACAGTCTGAAATCTATTTATAGCAGTATAAATATTGTGACCATACAAGAATATAGGCAAAGTTAATTTGTAGTAATAGATATTAGTCAATTATTCAAGTATTCGCTTTTCTAGCAGGAGTCCTGGATTCAATTCCTGACAGGGAAAATGAGCAAATTGCAATTTCTAATTTATCTTAGTCAGGACTGGTTGGAAGCTATGGCTAGTTACCACCCCAGCCAAGCTAAGCAAAATATTTGTATTCTGGTTTAATGCTGTGTAGAACTATCCACCTCAGATTGTACCATCACTTACCATCTGATGATCGTCACAGACTAGTGTAACTAACCTTTCATAAAGCATAATTTGCAATCATTTTTTTTACTTTGTTATTAGACATTTTTATCCTTTTTAAAGTTGCAAACTAAAGCTTAATATTGTTATTTTGTGATAGGTCACTCTTAGATTAAAAAAACAATATGAGAAATTGGAAATTACATATACAAACAATAGCCTCTAATACAGGTCTTAATATAGGTTTTCTATAGAACTAACAATGGGGACTGCCTATGATTGATAAGGAAATGAAATGTAATAATAATAAGTAAAATCCATAAGTATATAAATAAATACTTACTGATAACAATTTTCGGGCTTTTCACACTTTGACACTGCACTTCGCCTGTTTTGCATTTATCATGAATAGGTGTTACAACAAAATAGTAAGCTCCTGCTTTGATCGGCCAACTGTAGTCATAAGTTACTTCTTGAGTAGTATTTTTTAATTTTACAGTTGTGTTTTTAACAGTTTCATCACACTGAGTGCCCTTGTCGCACTCCTTCATTATCTTTATTTGGTAAGCAGTAATTTTTAGTTGAGGTGGAGGTGGCATAATGTGTAACTTCATTGAACTAGTTAAATTTTCTATATACACAAATGGTTTCCAATCTTTTTCTGTTGTTCTTGGACCTGTAACAATTACAAGTAATAATGATATTATGTTATAACACTTGTAAAACATCTTTGTATTTCAAGTCGATTTAATTCACAAATTAATAATCAATGACAAACTGAAATTGCATGACATAATAAAAGCAACTAATTAAGGTAACTAAGCTTATCATAATATAAAATAATGCAATATTCATTTCTAATTATGAAATTCATATTAAAATTAATTATTTGGGGAAAAAAAGGTTAGGCCCCCACCAAAAATAAATTGACTGTAATAGGAATTTTAATTATAAAGTTAAATATTGTAATATAATTGAATTAATTAAATAATTTTTCGATTCCTATTATTATTTCACACTCCCTCTATATATATCTAGTTTAAATTTTCAATTGTTGATTGTTCAAATAAAATAGTTTTTTATTCATTCAAACAAGTTCAAATACATTTCTTTAAACTTATAGTGGTTGAAACATAATATTATTACAGTTATGAATATTATTTAAATTTAATTGATAATCACATTTCATTGAGAATGTACAGGGCTATATATTACAATCTTACTGATATGATTTAACAAGGTAGTATAAGTATAGGATTTAAATTTTTTTTTATTACAAATCAGATCTTAGATGCACTTATAAAAAAATTATTGTTATCAAAAATTATTCCAAATAGTTTGAAGACAAAACACATTTCTTCATCTTTCAATATACAACTAATCTTGATAATAAGAGTATACTTACTCAACATTGGTGCAGATGGTATATTGAAATAATACTGCCCTCTATTCACTACCACATCGTCTGTAGCTTCAAAATCAAGTATATGACTCTGTCCATTGTAATTGGCATCAGTAATAGACCAGTAGCAATCATAATACAACACTGATTGATCGTTAATAGTCACATCATTAGATATAACTATATTCCTACAGTGGCTCTCTGTATTTTTGTTTTGTTGAAATCGAAATTTCATAGCTGAAATTTAATTATTCTAATAAGGTATATTAGTTATTTGTTTCTAACACTGGTAATCTAAGATTTTGTAACAACTGATGATGATGGAATATATATTCAATGTTATTGAAAAATTTGTATGAAATACTAAAAAATCTTGTATGCAACTACCACATGGTAAAAGTGAAAACTTTAAAAATTTTGGCTTCAAGATAATGATAAGCTTTTTTATATATAATGTCAAATTGTATAGAAATGGCTAATGCCTGATTTCACCAGCAGTTAGGAGGCCCCTATCTCATTTACACCCACATTAAATCTTATAAATTTGTGTCTGTCACTTTTTATTGCTGCTTTTTCATTTCATCAATTTTCAAATCACAACAACACAAAAGATTTCATTTCTAAATAAGTTTCTGTATGTAATTTTACAATATAACATGGTATAATATATACTTACTTTTCCATTTAATATTGCTAAATGTGATATTCAACACAGTGTAATTGACTGAATATGATGTCCTATTATCTTGATGAACTATTGGGAGTATATATGGTTTTAATTTCACCCCACCAATGTGTGAGTTAGAGGTCATTGGCCCAAAATTATCAATACAATCAGCACTGTTTGGTGGTATGTACTCGACCTTACAAGAGTCAATATCAGAGTGACCAGCACCAAGTATCTGTAACAAGTGTAGATGTTTCTATTTATATTTTATTTAAAATAAAATTTAGTCCAGATTGCCTTAAACTTATACAATTTCATATGCCCTTATACATTTCTTATTATTAGATCACACTCCTCCTATATCCCCTCTTTATTCCAATAATGATTTTTTAATTTGTGTTTTATTTCCTATTAAAGGCACAAAAAATGTAATAAATAATACACTTGCCATTAGGGTTTTTAAAAAAATGTAAGAAATCATAAATCTTGTTCAAATATGTTTTTATTCATCCACTCAAGTTATTATTTTCATTATTATTATTAGTGGATGACAATAGATGTTTATACAAACATTAATTCATTGATTAATATGAAATTTGTACAAAGCCATCAATTGAAATGTAAATATGTCATAAAGTATGATAAAAAATCTTATGTTAAGATGGTTCTTTTGCACCCTGTTCTGAGAAGAGATGAAAGAAATTTAGTGAGATTTCTTTTTTTAACAAAATAATAATTGTTTTATTTAATACTGTACAATTCATTCACTCCCAAGCTATTTATATTGTTTAAATCAAGGATTTCCTGAACCTTTTCCCCTAGACTTTCAAAATTTAGCCATTCCCAAAAGTAGATAAAAAGTGTATGAATACAGAATTAGCAAGTTTTTACAAGTAAGGTGAGGAAAGACAAGACTAAATTTGAGTTCCTCAGCATCAAAACTTGTAAATTTTCGTGGACCCTAGCCTGCGAAAAAATAACTCCCATTTTTTCTCATGCCAACTTAGACCCCGATCGAATTTCTCGAGGACTGCCGAGGGTACACATGGATCAATTTGGGGATTGAGGGTCCATGTAACCCCTCAAATTTTGGTATAATTTCTTAAGTAGCTCTTTTTATGTCTTAAATTTTTTAAGTGACTTGACTGAAAGGCATTTTGATAGTTTATTACCTACAATTACCTTCAAATGAATTGTTATTTATAATATGAATTCAACGATATGTATACTGCGACGCTTTCAAGGTTGTCTATAAATCAATACTATAACATTTACGGTAACGAGAGTTATTAGATAATATATAAAATATATGATATTAACTATCACCTGTGTTGTACAACTCCGAGTTATCTTAGTATTGTTTTCACAAAGCTGATAATGTCCGGAAACATATTGTAAAACAAACACCGTTAGAATAATAATCAATTGCAGCCCCATCTTGAACCCACTTATATACGGTATTTACAAAAATAATACATTTGTTTATCAGTAAACTAAATTATCACATAGTAAGAACTAATAAACTATAAAATGTATTATTTAACACAAATAATTTAGCAAAACAACAAAACAGTTTACAGTTCAACAACCATTTTTTATTTTAATGGAAAAACAATATGGCGGTTATATGAGATACAGATTATATTGCAATTTTCTATCTGCGAGTATATTACTCTGTGAGTGCAACGATAAATCGATGCTCAGGATTAAACCCCGAAAATACTAAATTGATCTAAAAAATATGTTTAAATGAACGTGAATATTTTTGATATGAATAATCTATAGCTAAACTAATGAATGCCACAGCGTAACTTCCCCACGTTCTTTACGCACTCTCCCCGCTCCTGCTTATCGTGTTTAGTTTACAAAGCACGGCAGACGTAACCTGTGTTTTAATCAAAAAAATTGTCATGTTTTACATTTAAAAGGCGTCCGTTTCAGTCTGGAGCAAGAAGGATGCAACTGCTCTCCAGCCGTTGCATCCCTCTGCGAAGCTGCAGGAGGTATTAGAGACGCAAAGAGAGGGGGCGGTGTTCGTCCCTCCTGCCAGAGGAAGGGGGTGTCAGATGGCGCAATTTTGCCCGTCTGTTCCCCGTGTCTTAAACTTATAGAGTAGGATTCGTTCAAAGTGGAGTTGAATGTGTCAGAGAAAATCTAGCGTTCATCACTCGGATAAAGAAGGTCCCGCGTGGTTTTAGTGGATAAACTGGTGAACAGTGAGTCCCACACTCCTGGATGAAGCTGAACACTGTAACTAGTACGCATAAAAGCATTTCCAGCAAAAAAAACAGGCGTCCCGTGACCGATAACCTTTTTTTTTGCAGTGAAACTTTTTTACGCGTGTAGGAAGATGTGCAGTGTTTTTATGCTCATATTTGAAGATTAGGTAGTTTTAATATTTACAAATAACTTGTGGCATTTTAATTTGCCACTCGTCATTTAATATACTATTTTTTTTATATAATAATATTTCGGAAAAAAAATTCTAAACTTTAAATTGAAACACAAAATTTAATTACTTATTTCCAGTATAGACAAGACACGACTTTTCACACGAACACGAATTTCGACACTTTTAATATTTTAATGACAATAAGTCTCGGAAATCTAGTTTTAGATTTCTATAAATATAAAAAAAGACTTAAAAATTGATTTGCCAAAGAAGTTTCACTTGTGACAAGAGTACTTTATACGCACGCACTTATAATTTTTGCTTATGGGCAGGTCAGTTGGTATCTAGCCAAATTGTAACAGATAATAAATTTTCGTAAAGTCCTGCTAGGACGCGAACCCGGTGCCACTGTGAAGCAAGTACTCGTATTTCACGTCCAATACAGTAACACAATAGTTTATGGTTTTAATATAACGACTCACGACATAATTAGAAGGTTATTTTTGATGTACAGACGATATATATATTCGAATACAAAATTAAATTTTTATTCAATGGAGATTATATTACTTGAATGACTAAATAAGAACAAAGTCTGTTATCAGATACAAATGTGTTTATTTAAAGCTCGTGAAACAGTTCGCCTTTCCGTTGCCATAGTAACTTCATGACGAACATCATTTCCATATATACATTTATAATTATACACTTTTATCTTTTCTTCTCTTCTTCCCAATGTCACCCATCCGATAACATTTGTAATCGTTTTAGACTTTCCATAAAACTCTTGCCCCTCTCACTACGCATAATTTGATTTTTAGGTAGCAGATTTCTTGACAAATGGGCTATGAGCTTCTGCCAATCTCGTAATAAGTGGAAGGACTTATCATTTTGTGTCTCACTTGGAACGGAGCCATCAGAATGTTCGAAGAAGACATTCATAACATGTAACGACGGATTTGAGGCTCTAGCTGCTTTTAAAAAGGATAGAAGGAGTCTATCAACATTGTAAAGAGGATTAATTGAGAGATTTTCATAATTATTGACAGATATCCTTGGCTTTTCCTTAGGTCCTACTATGTACATTACATGAGAGGCAATTTTCATTGCATCTTCTGCCCAGAAATATGGATCCCAATGTACAGTCTTGGAAATATCTCTATCATACAAAACATCGAGCCCGTAATCGGATCGCAGGCAATCGACGAAGGAAGAGACACATTTTGCGTGATAAACATTCGATGTCGAATAAATGACTACCACTTTGGGTGGTAGTGGAATATCTGAAAAAAAAAATGTGTTAATGTTACTCACAAACGTAGTCATGCAACAGAATGCTACCTCATTACACATGGTTACGAAAAGCTTCTCGGCAAGTGCGACATGGTAACCATCACCTTTTAAGTTCTTTACATATGGATCTTTGGAATAGAGAATAATTGAAGTGAAACTTCAATGATTCTCTATTCCAAAAAAGGCCTCGGATCCGATGTACTTGCCTTTAACGAGTTATCGCAGTCTCTTTCTATTTAACTATCTAACTACTTTAGCGACAAGATCAAACGTCAACTTCCGTATAATAAATAAATTTATGTGTATATATAAAAATCAATAGGTGTTCGTTAGTCCCGCTAAAACTCGACAACGGCTGGACTGGTTTGGCTAATTTTGGTTTTAAATTATTTGTGGAAGTCCAGGTAAGGTTTAACAGGTAAGTGAATGTGAAAATTTTTTTGAAATAGAGTAAAAACAACAATTTCGCTTTCCCTTCTAGAATCTATACCTACGTGTTAAACGTTTGATGTTCGTCCCGTCGTTTAGAAATCAATTAAATTTAAAAGTCGTTCAGAAATAAAATTAAACTAAAAAGTGTAGATTTTTTAATTTTCTGAACTAAAACTCCTTTAGGTGCATGAGGGTAATTTTTTTACGGATGAAACACTTGATGAGCGTCACGACGATATGCAGCGTTTTTAATGCTAATCCGTTTGAAGGTTAGACAGTTTTCATATTTAGAAATAACATGTGGCATTTTAATTGTCACTCGTCATTTCATAATTTAATATACTATTTTTCATCAAATATAAAAACAATACTATTTCACACTCTTTTTTTTTTAATTTTTAATTTGAATACAAAATTTAATTAATAATTTCTTATATTGAAAAAACACGTGGTATTTTTACTTACAATTTTTCATTTGAGATTTCAATAAATTATTATTTTTGACACTTAATATTTTAATCACAATTAAATTCCTAACATATCTTACTTTTTCCATCACTCTAAGTTTCGGAAATCTAAGGTTTTAGATTTGTTTAAATATAAACAAGACTTAAAATTTGTTTGCCAAAGAAGTTTAACTTCTGACATGTGTACTTTGTGCGCACGCAGTTTTCATTATAATTAAAACCTTATCCGTGTCACTACAATATGCACGTCACAATTTTGCAGCGAGACTTAATCTACATATAACGTTACGTTACGAACATCTAGCAAAATTAGAGAAAATCTAACCTATTTATGATGCAAGCTTCAAAATTATTCGAACAATTCACTTGAAATTCAGCTATTACGTCGGAGACTAGGCGCATGACACCGCGGGGAATAATAAGTTGTTTATCTGCATATTATTTCATAGAGACAATAACATTATCTACCTGATAATTTCTTCTGGTTACGATAAAACCAATAGAGGGCTATAGAAATTAAAATAAATATAACCGAAACAATTATACAGGCGTACAGTAAGTAATCGACTGGAACATCTGAAATGAAAATATATTTTTTTAAGTTAAATAACTATTGTTATTATTATACAAAAAAAATACTTTTAAAAATAATCAGAAAAGTATTGAAGTTATTTTCTATATATATTTATAATATAGCATAGTAGCGGTAATTCTATATCATAGTAGTATTAAATATTTCTTTGTTTATAAGGTAAATCTACTCGTTGAGTACATTATGTTAAGTTGTACCCTTACATTTGGTCCTAAAACAAAAAATTAAGACCAAGGACAGTAATTTTGAATTTTTTGTAGAAGTCCAGGAGGGTTTAAAAAGCAAGGAAATATGAAAAATATACATGGAATATGGTAAAAACGACAATTTTCCTTTCCCTTAGAAACTATTCCTAACAGTCAAACATTTAATGTTCGTCCTGTCGTTTAGAAATCAATTAAATTTAATAGTCGTTCAGAAATCAATTAAAATTTAATTATGTGTATAATGTCAAATACTTGTGTCAGAATAAACGGGGCGTACACGGAGTGGTTGTTCAACCTATTTATGGATAACTGTTTGACAGATTTAAAAGAAAGTACGTATGGGTTAAGAATGAATGAATTACCCATCAAATGTTAGTGGTAGTGAAAGTTGGGTATGGCAGAAGAATCACAAAAGTAAAATAAATGCGGTAGAGATGAGAGCGTTGAGAAGTATGTGTGGATTAAAAATAAGTGACAGAGTAAGAAATGGTGTGATAAGAGAACGTTGTGGTATCAAAGAAGATGTAGTGACTAAAATTGAGAAAGGTATGCTTAGATGGTTTGGGCATGTAGNACCAATAGAGGGCTATAGAAATTAAAATAAATATAACCGAAACAATTATACAGGCGTACAGTAAGTAATCGACTGGAACATCTGAAATGAAAATATATTTTTTTAAGTTAAATAACTATTGTTATTATTATACAAAAAAAATACTTTTAAAAATAATCAGAAAAGTATTGAAGTTATTTTCTATATATATTTATAATATAGCATAGTAGCGGTAATTCTATATCATAGTAGTATTAAATATTTCTTTGTTTGTATGGCAAATCTACTCATTGACTACATTGTTAAGTATACCCTTAAATTTGGTCCCAAAACAAAATATTAAGACTAATGACAGTAATTTTGAATTATTTGGGGAAGTCCAGGGAGGGTTTAAAAGGTAAGGAAATATAAAAAATATACATGGAAAATAGTAAAAACGACAATTTTTTTTCCCTTAGAGACTATTCCTAACTGTCAAACATTTAATGTTCGTCCTATCGTTTAGAAATCAATTAAATTTAATAGTCGTTCAGAAATCAATTGAAATTAAATTACTGTCGATGTCAAATACAAATAATTTTTATTTGTATTTGACATTGACAAATAACAATTTCTGATCACACCTATTACTAATATTAATAACATTCAGCTTCTTTATTGACACTGAGGCGATACGAAGTCTATCTGCTCAGCTAGTTTATTTATGTATAGATACATTGAGAACTATCCATATATTTTAAAAACGTTATCGCTGTCATAACTTAAAAATAACTGATGTGTTTTGAGTATGCCATCAAATATCGTTACAAAATTACGTCATAGAGTAGAGTTGCCAAAAGATATTAACCTTGTTATATATCGCCTTTGACTTTGAATATAATAAATGTAAGAATACAGGTAATTTTTATATTAATGCGTATTTAAATATGAACTTTTTAAAAGGATATGGCTAAGAAACGTCATGAAACAAAAAAAATAATCTAAATAATTATACTGAATAAGCTCTTTAAGGATTTTTTGTAAAACTTCACGAGGAAACATGCATACCCCGTGAGTAATTTTGGGGTATGTAAAAAAGTAAGTACCAGCTCATTAACGTCCCATTATCATATGAGAGAGGGTCATACGGTCTGGGGCATGTGTACCTTGCCAATCCGGAGTGATCACCGCGCTGATCCACTGCGAATTAGTAAGCATAGTACACAAATGCACTCTATTCCTTCACTGTCATGGTCCGATGTGACGGGAATCCGACATGACCAGAGAGAGATCAGGCGCAGGACCGACCGCTGAACGTGCTCTCAGAGGCACGGGGGTGGCGCACACCGCCAACTTCTCAACTTCGGCAAATATTCAGAAAATCTTAATAGAAAACTTAGTAAAGATTCTTGAATGGACCTTGACCGACTCAAATCAGGACCTCATATCTATAGTCGAACATGGTAACCACTAAATCAATGAGGCAGTCCCGGCAGGGTAAAGTTCTATTTTATAATTTATCTGAGTAGTGGGAGGCTTCGGCCGTGATTAGTTACCACCTTACCAGACAAGACATGAAGCCAAGAAAAAACTCTGTAGAACACATATTGTTAAGCTTAAGAGAAAAATTACCTCTTACCAGGTTAGCGAGCTTTGATTTTTGAGTGTATCATTACATATCATCAACTTGTCAACAATAAAACTTACGACACTTCCTGTTAATACAGTTTTTTTATTCAATAATTCAATTTATTTTGCGAAAGATTAAACAGCGCTTTAACTTTATTTTTTTGACGTTATTGTAAGTGGGAGGCTAGGGATTCATGAAACACACAGTTAATAAATAATTAAAAACTTACGAAGAAATATTGAGGGGCTCTTTACAGATTGATACTTCATTTCTCCGTTATATGGTGTTACAAGAAAGTAATATATCCCTGACGTAATATCATTACTGTATTCATAAATTTCCTGGTCACTGTTTATATTAGCAGTAATTATAACTTTTTCTCCACTTGTGTTCTTAGATTCTTGTAATTCAAACTCTTCCATTATTTTTATTTCATAAGCAGTGATGTTAAGCTTTGGCGGAGGTGGCATTATATGTATTCTTGCTGAATATTTAAAATGTTCGACATATACAAATGGCTTCCAGTTTGTTCCGTTACCAGCTGGATCTGGAATTGAAACTTATAAATTACGTAACATAAATTATGTGAAAACTAGATTATATAACCTTAATCCATCCATTAATTAAGTGAGATATTAAGGGGGGAGTGGGGTTGAGAGGAATCTCAGCCAAACTCGTCTAAATGAGAACGTAGCATCTGGATAAATATCATGTAAAATATGTTCTTAAATAAATATGTTGAATTCTCCTTGGATCGAATTGGAAAGAATATTTGCGTTTTATTTTAAAATCATTACATTATTTTCGCTTCCTACAGATTGGTACAGGTGCTTACCAGTCGCGGTAGCTTCGGCAAATACCTGTACCAAATTGTAGGATGTGAAGGATCAGCCATGTACCACGAGTGCGGTGCCCCTGTAGACCGCACCACACGGTAGCAGAATGTCTAGCCTGGGAATGGCAGCGACATATTATGACGTCGCTGATCGGCACCGACCTCTCACTGGCAGGTATTGTAGATGCAATACTCGTCAGTGAGCAATACTGGGGAGCGATTGCCTCCTTTTGCGTGACCATTATCTCTCTAAAGGAGGCACGGCAAAGGGAGAGAGTGAATGCCGCCGAGGCACTCCAGTCTCAACGGAAGGACCAGGAACCAGAAGACGGAAGTTCCTACAACCTCGCCCCTTATAGATAATCCATCATCCGGTGAGTCAGAGATGAATACCGCAACGAACCTCTGGCTCCCCATGCATGGATGACGAAGGGCACCGCTGGGTTCTAGTGGGTATTTTGGCAATGCCAGCGAGTCCCACACTCCGTGCGTAAATGCATTTCCCAGTGCCAAAAAAAAACATTATTTACGCCGTGATATAAGGAAACATTCATGAGTCTTTATAACAAGTCTTAATTAGGTTTCAATAAAAAATATGTTGGTTATTTCATTCATTTCAAGTCCAAGACGGATTTAAATGGTAAGTAAACACAAATTACTGCTTGGATTATAAAAGCGTTCCCTTTGAAACTACTCCTACCTGTAAAACATTTGATGTTCGTTCCGTCGTTTAGAAATTAAATTTAAAAGTCGTTCAGGAATAAAATTTAATATAAAAGGGATTTTTTTTCATCTTTTTGAATTGTTGAATGAAATCAAACGTTTTATGTTCAGAAAACAAATTAAATTTAGTTTGTTTATTTGTTTTGTTATATTTTTAATCATTGGTTTTTGACAACTAACTATTTCTAACTGCAACTATAGGTAATATTTTTGCGGATTTTCTGAACGTTCGCAATGTTTTGGAATACGAATTTTTGACTAAAATTCAAAGTGTAGAATGCATTTACCATTAAGATTTTTTTATTTATTGATTCTTTAGCGGTACGAAGTTTGCCGTGTCAGTTAGTTTTTACGAAGAATGACTATTTTGAAAATTTCAGGGCCAGGGGTAGCAGTCGACATAGTTATGATACAAAGTGATCTACAGAAAATATTATCATTGAGACTTTCATTATAATGTTATCAAAAAAGATTAGCATATTTAAAAAGATTCTTTCTAAGTACTAAAATTATTTATTAATAAAGCAATGATAATCTTATCACAAACTTTTTGTATATGAGAAATTCAAATGATCTTTTGACCTGGATGTATGTATATTTAATAGATTAGACTACTTTAAATTAATTTAGGTTGATTGAAGAATGATTCATCTTCGCTTCGGCTTCGGCATATCTATTTGTATAACTTGAGTAGAACCATGACGAACTGCTAATGTATAAAATACTTACTTAACGTCTCATGCGATGGGATAAAAAAGAGAAACTGCCTCCTTTCGACTACTATATAATCTGTTGCCTCCATGTCTAATATGTGAACTTCACTTTTGTAATTCCCATTTATAAGCGACCAATAACAGTTGTAATACAACACTGTTCCACTGGCGATACTCGCATCGTCAGATATCGTTATATGCCTGCAGTGACGCTTCTTACTTGAATGCTTCTGAATTCTAAACTTAAGTTCTGAAACAAGATATATAATGACACTTTCCCACAGTGAAGTAAATAATACTATTTTTTTAAATGAAACTTCTTTAAACGCATGAGGGGATACAGTTAGGCAGTTTTCATATTTACAAATAACATGTGGCGTTTTAATTTGCCACTCGTCATTTAATAATTTCATTAAACATAAATTTAGACAAGAGGTCTAAATTGTAATTCAAAAACAAAATTTATTTAATAATATCTAATATTGACAAAAAAACGTGTGATTTTGATATACAATTCGTCATTTGAGATATAAATAAATTATTTTAAATTCCTAACATATCTACCTTTTCCCCTCTAAGTCACGGAAATGTAAAGTTTTACATTTGTATAAAAATAACAAGACATAAAAATTAGTTCGTCAAAGAAGTTTCAGTTCTGACATGTTTAATATAAACCAACGGCGAACATAATAAACTTTATAAGAAACATATAATTATTAATAGAATATATGAACAATTCACAATTTGAACATGATAAAGGTATATAATAATAATAATTTTATTTATTTGGGCACAAAAAAGAAAGGTACAAAATTAAAATACCCTGGGCCCCTAAACTAGGTAAGCCCGTGACTTAGGGGTCAGTGTCTTCCCAATTTTACAACATATTATACGCCTAACCTACTTATATAATAGAAAATGAAAACTAATACCTATACGGACTTTTTGAGCTAATAGTAGGAAATTAATTAATTCAAGTTTAACTATTTCTGGCTGAACAAATCAAGAATAATGAAAGGGAGTGCAGGGCGGTGTCTTCCTTTAGCAAGACCGTTTTTTCGCTGAAGGAGGGGGCAGAGGGAGGACATGTCATAGGAAGATGGGAGGTAGAAGGCGTAGATTTGCACTTGCCCTGTCTATTTTTTGGACTTCATAATCCTAAACAGTTGGAGACTCGGAGTATATAACAAATGTTTCGCGAAATATATATCGCGAATATCTGATAATTTTGAGAGCGTTCAGTAATTCAGCTCTTAATAGGTTAACGCGTTACCATATAATGATATCACAGTCAACCCTTGACCTATAAAACTGACCTGTAGACTGTAAAACGCAATAAAAATATGATGTACAAAAAATGAATCACATAATTTTAACGCGCTAAGTAACATTATATTTCAAGTTTATTATTTTTGAAGTGAAACTTCGTTAGGCGCGTGAGTGTAATTTTTTTACGGATGAAACGCGTGATTAGTGTTATGAAGATGTGCAGCGTTTTTTATTCTAATTCGTTTGAAGGTTAGGTAGTTTCATATTTACAAATAACATGGCATTTTAATTTACCACTCGTCATTTAATAACTATTATTCATAAAATATAAAAAAAACTCTCTGTTCTAAATTTGAAATTCAAAAACAAAATTTTATTAATAATTTCCAATATTGACAAAAAACACGTGGCATTTTTATTTTAAATTCTTTTTTTTATATTTTAATGATAATTAACTATATAAAATTCCTAACGTATCCTTTTTCTCTCCCTCTAAGTCTCGGTAATCTAAAGTTTTAGATTTGTATAAAAATAAGCAGTGCTTAAAAATTAGTTTGCCAAAGAAGTTTCACTTCTGACATGTATAGTTTGTACGCACGCACTTTTAATTTTTTACAATTAAAAATTCCGTATAACTTACTCTTCCATCTTATATCGCTGAAAATTATGTTCGGTACAGTATAATTGTATGAAACGTCTCCCTGAAATTGGAAGATATACGGTTTTATAGTGACTTGACTCAAATTATACATTGCTAATACGGCAGAAAAGCCACCATGGCACTCTGAGCTCTCTGGCGCTATATGTACTAATTCACAGGATCCACTTTTATTTCCTGAGATCTGAAACAATACATTAATTATTAAATAAATAAAGAAAGAAAACTTTATTCAGAGCAGTGTGATACATGGTTGAAATAGTTAAAATAATCGTAATTAATTTTGATTGATTGCACAGCACTTAAAATCCGTGTTGCTGTATGGGTGTGAAACGTGAAATGTTACTAAGGACATATCGCGCCAAAATACAAATCTGCGACAAGCGATGCCTTCACCGCATCCTCGGAATCTACTGGCCCGAGGTTATTTCTAATGACCATCTACTAGAAAAATGCTATCGATCGAGCATCAAATCAAGCGGCGTAAATGGAGATTGATTGGTCACACTCTACGAAGGGATTCCAGTCATTTACCAAAACAGGCTTTGGACTAGGCAAGGTAAAAGGAAGCGTGGCCGACCACGACCGACGTGGCGTCGCTCCTTGCTGGCTGAAGCGGCACACATTGGTATGACGAAGAGCGAGGTGATGGAATCGGCAAGGTAAAAAGAAGCGTAGCCGACCACGACAGACGTAGCGTCGCTCCATGCTGGCTGAAGCGGCACACATTGGTATGACGTGGAGCAAGGTGAAGCGTGAAGCTTAAGATCGCTCGCGATGGAAAGTTACTGTGGACGCCCCCTGCCCCCCCTAGGGGATATAGGAACATTAAGTCAAGTAAGTAAACTGATTGAAATGCTGTTTCACCGCCACACGGCCCCAAAATGGCAGGACAGCTCGGCATATTCCGTATGCCATAGACCTGACACACGGCGCCAATTTCAACTGCAGCCTTGCCACAGAAAGCGACCCATTTCTCGCGTTCGGTTGATCTTATACCTTATCTTAATAAAAAGCCAGAACAGGATAATCCCAACTAAAAAACAATAATATTCGATTCGTCATAAAATCAGCTTATCTAGAGTTCGCCTTGAGTTCGCGTTGAGTATCGCCGTTTTGAATATGTTATTTCTCAGCCTACCTATTTTAAGCATTATATTTTTACTTTAGAGTTGAGAATTATGTCCAGCAGTGGGATGTTTGTTTATTTACATCGCAAAGACAATGAAGCGTATTATGCCTACAAGGTTTGTCTGTTGTAAGACCGCATGAGCTTGCTTGCTTTACTAGCTTTTACTATTGTTTTACTTTTTACTTTTTACTATTGCTCTATATGTGTAGTTATAGCTACAGTCATTGCTCTGAATATTTTGAGTTATTGGAAAATTTGCATCCAAGTAAAAGTAGTAAAGCAATATTCACACCGCACAATTGGTCACAGTTTTTTACTATATGTTGGATGCATCTTTATAATTACAGTTTTTTTTATTCTTGACACGTCCGTGCTTGATTTCGATCGACGTCTAAAACTACTTTATAGGAAACATACCCACTAGTCTAGAATTAAACATATTAAACATTATTTTTACCTAACAAGTAATTAAACACAGGATTGCTAGTGAAGCGAGTATCATAACCGTTACGCGAGGCATTGTCTTGTTGAATTAAACCTACTTAACACTATACAGTACTTATATAATCCTAATGGTTGGCATAATGAATTCATTCGTTGATCATTTTCATCAACAGGTCATTTTCCTGTAAAACCTCTTATAAAGGCTTGTTAATGACATACCCGGAACCATGATTAATTTCACGAGGGTTTTCCTCCTACGGACATTAAAAGATTTCTCACGAGAAATTATAACTATTGTTTTTGTATTAGTTGAAGAGTAATATCGTGGAAAGTTTTCGATCTAGAATATCATCACATTGTCTACAATCAGTTTGCCATTAACTACTTAATGGGTTGAATTTGTGGATTATATTTAAATCTAATGTAATGAATACACAACTTGAAGTATTTTCTAATACAGATATTATAAACGTGAATGCTAACGAAAATATTTCTTACATACAATATTAATCACTGATTTGCCTGACTCCTAATTTCGCTCGGCTATTAACATATACTTACACCCACACCCACATACGAACGCGCACACACACAAAAACACACACACAAACACACACACACACACACACACACGCACACACACACTCACGCACATACTCACACCCACGGACACACACTCTAACCCACACACGTATATATTGTATACGGAAAAACCTATAGTCAATGTTAAAAGCATTGCCTAATAAATTTTAAATACGCGGGTTATTATTTCCTGGAATCATGTTCAGGAAAATATGTTTTATTATATTAAATATATTTCGTTGATTGAACAAAGTTTTATTTCGACATCCGTATATGTTTTTGTAGTAGTGAACTCACCTGCGTTGAACAATTTTGCGACAATGTTATATTGTTTTCACAAAACGGATTATATTGACCTTGTATATATCTTAGAATATATATGATCATAACAATAACTTTTCTTGCGTCCATGATTTTGGATGTTTCACAAACCATATTTTTATCACGCACACGCAATACAACGATTGCACCATATAATAATGTTTTTGATTCTTACAATCGAATAAATTACATACTGATTGTTTTGATTACAGAATAATATTTTTTAAGTGCCACTATTTATTTCGGTAAACCAAACACTAAGGAACATAAACAATTATCACTGAGAAACGTTTCGCAGCTAACAACGTACTCTGTGCACTGTGTGCAGCTAACTAAACTAAAGTTGTAAACAGATCGCATGCTAGCGACTAATAATAATAAGTCACAACAAAACCCACTTCGAATGTCCTTTAACTTGTGTATATGACCCATTATATGATATTTCTTCTCTATTCCTCTATGTAAGATGAATTATAATAGAAAATATAATATGTTTAGGTTTAAAGACATTTTTTTTATTTTTTATTTTTTTTTTCTCAACAAAGAACACATAAAGTTCACTTAAGGTGAGAATTTGAACTTTGAATGTTTACATTTAAATACCATTATATAAAGACAAAAATTTACCGATTTAATTTTTTTTTTCTTTTCGCGGCTTGTCCTAAAACCAGAAATTTTTTTATTCGACAAATAGTCTTTGTTATAGAATTTTTAAAGTTTATTTCGTATTCGAATCATATTAGATTTATACAAGAAAATTATTAATGGAAATATATACATTTGCATTTAAATTGATTAATATAAATATAGAAAGAAAGGATAGTAAATAGACAAAGACAAATCATTGTATGGAAACAATAAAGATACGCCCCCACCGCGTTTACTTGCGAAAGCATTATCTTTTGCCAGCCTCATTTGCTGCATTTAAATAACCAATTTTGGCGCCAATTCGTTCGGTATTGTAATAGTGAGATGCTTCGCATCGTTCAAGGGAATCATCAATCAAAGGAAAACAGCAAGTAAGTATCTGCGTAAGAAACAAGTTGTGTAAGTAATATTAGACTAAGCCATAGCGAACCATGGTAGCTTGTATCCAGTGTTTATATTTTTCAAAATAGTTCAACCGTGTGAAGTAAAGAATTAAGCATCAATTTATAATTTTGGTTTCAAAGATCGATTACACAGCTACAAAACGGAGCTGTTGTAATAGTGAGTCGGGTCAATTGTAACACTGAGAAACTATAGTGAATGATGGCTTGCTTAAATATTTCTAGTCCAGATGATGGCGACAATGACCTGGCAAAAAAAGAATAATTGATTTCTTAAATCTAGCATGCCGGGAATCAAACCATGTATCTCATCTACCTAAGCTAATCAACCAGTGAAGTAAGTACCGGCAACAATGTGCCGGCGAGATCTTCATTATCTATATTTTACCGGATTAGAGATTTAAATTTATATTTAACCTTGGTTATGCTCTATTTAAGTCTACAATTTCGAGTTTCTATTATTTAATCTGTAATTTAGTTTCAAAACTTATTATACACAATCTGTCATTCTATGTGGCTGTTTGTTTTAAAATCTTTGCTTACATAAAAGAAATAAATAAGAAAAAATACAGCTGTCAGAATTTTCACAACAATCCATAACGATGGCACGCAAGTTTTAGTCTGAATTACTTTGCTTAAAAATGATTATATGTTAATATGAAGTTAATGTCATAATCACTAACCTTACAGAAGTAGAACATGACCGTAAGTTCATTTTTATATATCATTCTAACCATGACGGCTCTTAAATAAATTTGTGAGGGAGTAATAATACTCTATTTTGTTCGGTATCTATTTCTTCCTGATAACATATTTTATCTCGTATATATTATGAGTTGTTTGTCACTGTATCTATACCGATGAGAATAACATCTTTACTATATACAAATAACATTTATATAATGTTATTTGTATATAGTAGAGATGTATACTAATATAGTATATAGTATACTAGTATACCTACTAATATTTTTGTATTTCGTAGTAGATTTTTAACATTAAGTTAACTAGCTCGGACTACTTTAACTCGTTACGTGAAAAGAATCCTTTAAATTTATTACTATATATCTATAGATAGTGCAGTAAATTTTTCACAAAAACAATTCAATTCATGAAATTAGTATTTGAAGAATTAATAACATCAAGCGTCACAAGCTACAAATATAAAACAAATATATTTGAAGATGAGTCTATGAAAAAATGATTGAAAATTTTAACAAGGTAAAAGGACATTTAAAAATATATTATTTACAGGTACATACCACTGTTATATGTTTAGATGATTTGTCGATATTTCAAACCAGGTGTACGGGCCACAGTAGTGACAAGGTTATGTACCCATAAATAATGTATTTTTAAATATGTTGATAAATTATAAAAGTTTCCGTTTAAAATATTTAGGGTATATAGAGGTTTGTATAATAAATAACACTATAATATATTCAAAATGTGTTATTACTAAATGTCACTAATATAAATAACTATGCTTAATATATCAATATAGAAATTTTTGACCTTATGTAAACTTACTATGTCCAGAAGAATTAAAAAAATATATAGTATTAATATCAATTTATATAATAATTTTACATTGTCTAAATTTAAAGGTACCTAAAAAAGATTGTAAATGTACTCAAGGTACGATATGTAATTGTTAAGCTAAAACTACTTTTACAGTGACACTTGGGCTTATAATGATTAATTCAAATAAATAAGATGACTGTATTCATTATATCTAAGTATTAATCAGTATTTGTATTAAAAGAGAAAATCAATTATACAAAACAGATATCACACCCATGCTGATAATAATAACATAAGTGAGGGCTTAAAAGTCTTGTATCTATTTTAAATTTTAATTTTGTTTCAGAGATATTGAATTAGCCTTCTATAGTATTTCAATTTAACTTCATAGTGTAACAAATTCACAATTTTTCATATCAATGATAAATTAGACATTTATAAATAGATCAAATATTAAAAATTACAATGTGAATTTATTTTGTACCAGCAACAGTTTAATTTGTTTCAAAATTGACTTTTATCAGATTGAAAATCCCTCAATTTGCAACATCCAATTGGATTTTGTATGAAATTTTTTATTGATCATAAACTAACATTTTAATTGCTGTTGTTATATAAACAGTTGGTGTATTTCTGATTGGACGCTTTGAAGTAACAGAACATACTGAAATCTTGAGTGCATAGTAACTTATGGATATAAAAGATAGTATTAATTTAAATTTGAAATGTAGGTATATTAAGACCAAAAATATGTGATACTAAATATATTTTGTTTATTAATTATTTTATAAAAACTAATAAAAAGTGATTAAATTGTGTGCTCTATTAAACAGTGTTATTTTTACTTAAATTCTCTGTATTTTCAAATTGAATCTTCGAAATAAAAATACCAAAAATTTGCACACATTATTTTTTACAATGTATATACAAGAATATTTTTTTATAAAGAATAATTTTGCAGCTTCGCCGTTGGTATCATTAAAATTATTTTAACTATGAAGTCATTTTATTGAGTAATATCCTTAACTTCTGTTCATGACAAGGAAAAATGATGTTCTATAATATATATTTTGTATATGTATATATACATATATATTTTTTTGATTAACTTGAATCTATTTATGACATTATAAACAATAATTCTTCTCAATAAAATATTTGTTAGAGCAAAATACAGTAGTACAACAGTTTTACGAAAAAAATTGTGGAAGACAAAATAACATGTTGCTAATCCAACAGCACAACAAATTTTCTTTCAGTATTCAAACAACGCATTGCTGCAATTAATCTGAATGGCGTTATTAATGTTTGTCAATAACACATGCAAAAAACAAACATTCAATGCAACAACAACAAATAAATTGCTTTTTCTACTTGTACACAATAAACAGATGTTTGTATTTATGTCCAGTAACAATCTATGTGGTGGTGGTCACCAGTCTGATATCCTATCATCACACAATGCGGCCTATTTACGTAAGTGTGTTCCCGCGATGTTAACTAACGGAAATGAAGTATATATTTTGACATAAATTGCTGATCAAAAATATTGGACGTACTTTCTTTAGGCTCCCCTTTGCTGTCTTCTTTTGGTTAAATACCTACAAATCAAGCGCATCTAGTTTACCACGATTTGTTAGAATTTACGACGTGCCCAAACATTTATTTCTCCACATCCTTCATACATTAAATTTGTGTTAGTGGCAACCCAGGTATGTGTCACTATCAATTTGTCTTTCCAACATCAACTTCCACTTGAAATGATTGAAAGAGTTGAGTGCTTGTAACTTCGAAGGTCAAACCGCGTCAGGGTCCACGTTTATTATAATGGAACAGGCTTAGGCTTGCTGAATAGCAAAAGACGTTGCAGCTATCAAACATACAATTTCCACATATATACGATGTATATTTCAAAGGGGGAATGTATTCTTAGTTTAATAAAACGGATTGAGGTCCATTGGTTAAAGGTTCACTTCCAATCCAATCAGTCAGGCTACGCCTTCCATAACAAGAATAGCTCCTTCAGGGATAGTTCCACTTATTGTAACAAACGTGTCATCAGCTCAGTATGTTTGAGCAAAACCAGTCTCTAAGAATTGTCAAGTGCCATTGAAAAGATAAGAACTTCCTCTGTAATATTTGTATAAAAATAAAAAAGCGCTCATTAACATGTTAATACCAAATGGAAATGCAGACTGAATAATGAAAAGGAAAATCATCATGAGGTTTTAAATATATGTAGCACAATGTTATAACAGTTTACAAAATAATTATTTAACAAAAGATAAAACTCTCATAACTTCAATTGTAGTCACATCCGCTACGGCCGTTACAATGATCGTAGCAAAGTTATTAAGCCTATGTGCTAAAGTGGAAAAAAAATATATATAATTGCTATGCAATACTTATTGATCGCTGTAGACGATTGCTATTTCGTTGCGTGAACACACTACGTGGGGAATAATTTAAATAAATTGTCAACTTTTTCGTTGACGCTGAACATTTGGCCATGTATACCCCTGTGCAGGCGGAGGGCAGGGTGATGGGTCGCCGCTTTGTGCTAACCCTGGTGATTGGAATATCAGCCGGTTTTAGTTTCGCGTACATACTATTAACTTCAGCCGGATTCGCGCGTGATGTAGCCTGGTCAACCTACAGGTAAATATATGCATGATGCTTGAAGCCTTTACTATGCTTTCTGTTTTCTGATTACTATAGCTATTTTGTGTTAATATTTGACTAACCCGGCCATTCAAGTAACCACATGCTTTGATAATTTTTGTATTTTATGTGTTATGATTAAATATATAGTTATACATATTTTTACAATTGTTTTCGTTGATCTGGTTGAGGAATGCAATTGAAAAATTTACACTCTTTTTAGGAACTATATAAATAAATCATTGATAGTCATTTCTGAGGGTTTCATTTTGAAATTAGAAGAGAAATACAATAAATAGTTTCCCAATCTCTCAGATATTTGCTTCTAGTATATTCTTTCTCAATATTATAGATTGCGACAGCGAACTAAAGGTTTTTTCTTAGCCAAAAATTATTTAACTTGCATAAATTAGTACCTGAAAAGTGGGATATATACACTTATATCAAGAAGTATTATTAATAAAAATGTTTTTCTTATTATTTATTGAATTGATTTGAGTTTACGGGTTTGAAGCATGATTTACCTGCTTTTTTGTCTATACGAGTATAAATATATGAGTAATAGTACAATTAGAATTCTGAACTGAGCATACTTTACATTTATATAATACAAATATATAAATCATGAATTTGCGAAGACCTTTTTAACAATAACCATATATATAAGCCATAGCCATAATTGCCTGCCAATCCGCACTGGAGCAGCGTGGTGGGTCTATGCTCTAAAAAAAACCCTCGCTCTTCGGAGTGAGGAAGCCTGTGCCCAGTAGTGGGAAGTTAATGGGCTGCTACTTACTTACTTATATATATAAGATTCTGAAGTCGTTAAAAACAACGGAACAACGTCTAAAAATTTGGAAACTATTACAAAATGGAGATGATTAGGAGAAAAAATTGACATTGTTAACTTTTCAAAGAACAGTAGTAGGTATAAATATTTATCGTTGAAGTGAAACATTTAGATGTATGAGGATAAAATTTTTACGCATGAAACACGTGATTAGTGTCACGAAGATGAGCAGCGCTTCATACGCTAATTCTTTTGAAGGTTAGGTAGTTTTAATATTTGCAAACAACTTGTGGCATTTTAATTTGCCCCTCGTCATTTGATAATTCAATATACTATTTTTCATAAAATATAAAATAAAAATATTTTCTAAAATTAAATTCGAAAACAAAATTTAATGAGCAATTTCTAATATTGACAAAAACACGTGGCATTATTATTCACAATTCGTTTTTGAGATTTTAAATTATTTGTATCAATTTTCGACACAATGTTTTAATGTCAATTACATTCCTAACATATCTTCCTTTTACCATCCCTCCAACTCTCGGACATCTAAAGTTATTACAAATATCATATTACGTTTGCAAAAATACAAACAAGACTTGAAAAATTAGTTTGCCAAAGAAGTGTTACTTCTGACATGTGCACTTTATATGCACTCACTTTTAGTTTTATTTTAACGACGTTTCTATCCATGACTTGACGAGTGGGGTGAACTAATGAAAGGGGAAACTGTCTTGACCGAGCTAGTACACTCAGGGGGTTATTTTTGCACCCTAGTTTTGCAACTTGATGCTGAGGACTCAGGTGAGATAAAACATGATCGCTCTCTAACCCTCGAACGCCAATATTTAATAATCGACCAAAGTCTTGATTTCTGTCGTTACTATTTTCACAGCTATGAATCTATGATGCTGTTGGGGGATTGAGTGTTTTGATGAATAGACGGTTTTACTTGAAATTAGTACTCTTTTGTGGAAGTCTGTAGTGTCGTCTACGACCACGACGGATACACATATACTCTTCACGATTTTCTTGCAATGAGTTACAATATTTATGTTGTACTTTGGAGCTCCTAAATTGATCGAAGATATTTGTATCAGTTTCTTGTTGATTCTGAATTTTCCTCTATAATTCCGGGCCACGGACTTCATATGTTAACTTCGAAAGGAAACATTCTGAAAATCCCTAGTTTAGTTCTTAGTAGTATTTTCTGATACTTTAAATTTAAATTTTTACCTGTCTATTTTGTATTTATGCTAATTAATGCGATAATTTCCACATTTTATTGACTTGACTATAGCTATTAATGTAAGCAACATTATGGCAACAAAAAAAAAATACAAAATACCCCACTGAGTTTGTTGTGGGTTCTTCTCGGATCAGGGCGTGAAGGAACCCTCGTAACTTTAGATTTTAAGTCACTCTTGAATACCATCACTAGACGTATATTAGAATCAGAGTGTGGAAGAAAAGAATATAATTTGACGATTCGAAAGTGCTGTAATATGCCTACTTGAATAAAGATATTTTAATTTGATAAGTTTGATTTCTTTTAATTAAGTCTGCTTATATTTCAACCATTACTGTAGTGATATATCGAGATGTCAAATTGTTATTTATTATATTTTTCACAGTAATATTTAAATTTTTTTAAATCTTATCTATTTTGCCATGTTTGCTTGAGACATCTACGTGACGTACGTGCCAATTTCATGAACATTATTACATAGTAAAGTTAAATCAAAAATAATATTATAAATAATGATTTATGTTATCTTTTGGTTTATTTTGTATAAATGCACTTCACGCCTGTTATCCAAATCGTGTAAGTGATGAATATTTTTCATGTAAAGTATTTCCATCACGAATCATGAGCACATTTAAACTTATTATTTACCTATGACTTCATTAGTCTGAGATATTTTCCCTGTAGGGATGATATAGATATCGCTTAAAGTAGGGAAAAACCACACAAGTAAATTTTAAGACAAATATAACCTCTTTCAACTTATGACATCAAGAAGTCGTTAAAGTCAGGATAGGGTAGAACTTTAATGACGAGCAATTTCAGTCGCTTCAACCAGCCATATTTATTTTTCTGTAGGAATTAGTTAAAATTTAAAAGAAAACCTGTTCAGAAGTTTTAACGTTACAAAACGTGCACTCCGTTTTATTTTGTTTTTGTCAAATAATTCACCGAATTGCACTCTGTAAGTGAAATAGGCAGTTTTGATTGTAAAAACCAATTAAATAGACTGCGTTAGAAAAAGCCATTAACTTCGTTTATCTTGCGTTATCTCATAATGGAAAAATCAAATTAATTTGTCTTATAAAATTTGAATATTTAATATTGAAACGTTATTATACATAGGAAGTTTTAACAAATGGGCCGTCTAAAATAAGTATACTTTTTGCGGTGTTATTAAAGTAGGTTATAATTCATTGAAGGATTTTATGGAGTTGTTTAATAATTCCTTATCTCCAATATTGTTTCTATTTGTGCCTAGAGGACCTTCCCTTTTTAAGGTAAAAGGGTGATGTATATACGTGAATTCAAAAATGACACCTTTACAAAAGTTAAATATTTCGTTAAAATCATTTGTAGTCCACGTTAATCATTGTATTCATGTATCATGTAATCATTTGTAGTCCAAATTACACGTTTTGTGACTATTGTCATTGATATGTTTGATTCTTCTACGGATGCCCCTATGCCTGATTGGTTCGTGTGAAGAAATACCGAGCATACCTCTACCTACTAACAATATACTGTCTATTTTATGAGCAAATCTTTCAGTGGTCATCATATTTCTAAAACATGTTTCCATCCTTGATGGTCCCATCTGTTTACAACATTTGGCAAAATTCATAACAACTGATTGCAATGGTCTCGATGTGAAAACATAACTGAAATATCGTGTTTCTTTTACTTTTATAAGAATTGTAGTAAATAAATATATGTATATATACACAGATATTTTGCTCAAAGTTATATAACCCAAATGAAATAGGTTGCGTTCATTATCGTAACCGATATCAGTTCAATTGACTACAAATTGCTCCGAGTTAAAGTCGTAAAATGAAATGCTAATGCTATCGTGCAAAATTTTAGGTCTCTTTCAAACGTAAATATTATAGTAAAGACTGGGAAGTTATTAAGTGAGTATGAAGTTATTTATAAAGTAAAAAAATCAATCTAATTTTATATTTAGGGGTTCTATTTTTATATCTTTAGAAGTCCTGTCCTATCCTTTTCTGTAATATTTGTTTTTCTTTTTTCAATCATTATTCTTCCAATACAGCCATTTTATCTATTTCAGTATTACCTACATTATTTACGACAATTATTATTTAAACGAATAATGTACTAAAGTAGCTCTTATCGAAACCATTCTCCATATACAGAGGAGATAAATTAATTTACTATTTAATATTGTATGTAAAAAAAAATCAATACTTTTAGGTAGAGTAATTTGGATTTTCAACGAAGATAAGAGTCATTACTTATAATTCCTTCAGTTGAGCAATTTGTTTCCTTCGTATACATAACTTCAACGCATTTGAATTGCTATCGCATTAGACAATGATGAATGCCGTATCTATACAATTAGTAAGCTCAACTATAACATTAATTTAAAGTTTATAAGACAACATATGAATAAATTAGTTTAACAGAGGTTGTTATTTAAACTTCCAGTAAATGAAGATATAATTTAACACTACATGTTATCTGTAAATTAAATATTTAGTACCTGAAGTAGGTGCTAAAACTCATGGTTTTTATAACGATTTTATTAGCTTGGGCTGTATGTATGTAACTATGTAACGAAATCTTTGAGCGCGATTTTTCTCTCCAGATCTCCAGAAGTCTAATTAATTCGAAATTTAACATACGTATTAAGTGCCAATGACAATGCCATAATTCGTTAAAAAATTCCCATTATCCTTGTTAGGGTTGCTAGGATTAATATATTCTTTTGATAGATCCTCTATGAGGGAGTGAAAGGGACAGAGCCAGTTTGCGATAAATCGATTGATAAATCGTACTAAAAAATAAATAATAGTTTAAAAAAACACGCTTTTATAGTAAACCGAACTAAAAACTAGAAATTAGCTTTTAATAATATGCTATAAACAGAATCTTTTCATTCAGAGTTAAAAGCGTGTTTATGATTCCCTTGTCTATGGATATAAAATTTTCTGCTGATTGCCAGCGAGTATTTTTAATTACCCTATGAATTGAATGATGACTGGTCGGGGTGCGTAAAAGAATTTGTCAACGTTATGGTATATGAAAAGAAAAGTGCAGTAATAAATCGCTCTTCCTGAAGCTGCACAAGGTCTTGTTTAAAGGATATGCATAAATAGAGACCATATTTAACACATTACATATTACAAGGCCATTGAAATTTTTTATATATCTATGATGTCATAAGACTCATGGAAAGTAATTTATGCTCAGTTTAGAGATAAGTTAACAATGTTTTTAAAGCAGTTTTACAACAACTCCTGACTATTATGTTTGTAAAAGATATTATTTTGTGACGACTTTGTTGATGTATTTTTAAGTCGAAAGCCGTATGATTTCTCAAATACTCATCGAATACGTAATAAATCAAATATTAACAAAAAAAGAACCTAAATATATTACAAATATATTAATATGCTCTAAAAAGTAAAAAAGAATTACGCATTCTTTTTTAGAGTTCTTCGTATTCTTATATTCGGAGTCGGCGTCAGCGAAGGTAGGTGTGTCCCGCGTGTCCACTTGGCAGCCCCGACGCCACTACCATAGCTTGTTTATGTAGTTACAACCAATAGCTATGTATGTAGGTACCGTGGCGCTTTTTTTACGCTGGGAAATGCATTTACGCACTAACCCAGACCCGTAGCTTGGGAGTGTGGGACTCTGCGAGTGAGGAGACTCGCAATACTCACTAAAACCCAGCGGAACCCACTCCATCCGAGAGTGAGACACCAGAGGATCAGCTTGCGCATTCCTATCTGGTTTCTCGGATGAGCCCGACTGAGGATTCACGGAAGAGGGAGCAGTTGCGCAAACATGCGCCGCCTAGAATCCCGCCTTCTTCGGCGGTGAAAGGGGGCATCTACTGAATTCTCCCTCTCTCGTTCGCGGGCCTCCTTTAGCGAGACTACGGTCTCACAGAAGAATGCCATTCCCGCCCAACATCTCTCACTGGAGAGCATCGCGCCTATAACGCTCCGCAGCGAGAGATCTCCGCCTAGGTACCTTGGCTGACACCCACTCCAAATATAAGTATACAATAAATATAATAAAAATAATTTGATTACATAGAAAGATACTTGATAACATCTACGCAACTTTATCCCTTTGCTTAACAAATTCAAGGTTAAAAACACAGAATGATTTCTTAGGTAGGCGGGCCAGAACTTATCTTTCCCGAGTTGAATATAATGCGAAATACGTATACATTTAGTAAGCTTGTCGATTTTCTCTCAAATTTACAAAGTTATTGTATTTTCTTGTGTGCTGTATTATGCCACAGTAGAGGCAACATAAAGAGTTAAGTTTGCAATCAATGTTAGAATGATGCTTAATAGTAATGATGAATGGAATGGACTTTATTTGCCAGTATTATCAAGGTAAGTGTGGCATAGCATGATTGAATTACGTCTATTTATACCTAATCTTCAATATTATAGATAATTTAAATATGTTAAGATTAACGTTATGAATAAATATTAGGTAAAATGTGATTTAAAAAAAAATAAAGCAGTTGACGTTACAGGACTAGATGTTTCACTTAAAAATATGGTAAATATCTATCTGCTATCAACGAATTTGCAGTTCCTCCTAGTGTCACCGGAATAGTTTCCGATAACGTAGGAATATGAGGAGATCCGTATAAGACTGATTATATTGCGGTAAATTACAAAACTGGCCATGTCGGTTTCATATATAGAAATATATTTTAAAACTTTTCAGAGATTCAGCAAGAGATCTTGAAAAACATCCTATAGTAAGCGTTTTGGATCATGGGAGCGAAGAGCCGGCTCATAGGGATGAAGACAGAACGGTAGCCGATGAATTGGCTAAACGGGTCAGGGTTCTGTGTTGGGTTATGACCCAACCCAAGAATCATAAGAAAAAGGCAATGCACGTTAAAGCGACTTGGGGAAAACGGTGTAATAAATTGATATTTATGAGCACTGTTGAGGGTATGTTGGATTATTTTGTTTGAAATTTTAAGACATCTAAATTTAATATTAAAGTCGAGTCAAATATAGAAAACTTGCGGTTTCGAATTTATCCGACTTTGGCCTGATGGGAAGCTAATTACTAAACCATTAAATTACCTCTTAAGTGCGCTTCTGTCTTAGATTGTATCTTCACTTACCATCAGATAACAGCGTTAAAATGTGAGTAATAAAATAAAATTAAAAGTGCGTGCGTGCAAAGTATAATTTATGAGAACTATTAAAATGCCAAATGTTATTTGTAAATATTAAACTACAGAGCATTCAAAATTTCACTTTAAAAGAAAATCCAAACTAAATTTTGCACCCGTATATAGTAATCACTGCTTTGAATGTATAATCGCAATCCAAAATTTTTAAATGTTGTTAGTTAAGGACACAGCTGATTTCAGAATAGTCTATATTTTTTTGTCTTTGGAAGAAAAGATACACTATTCAAAAAGAGCAATAGAAATAACATTAACATATTTATATCTATCTCATGATTTAATTTTTATAATATGTCATAAATAAATAAATAAATAATTGGGTACTTATTAACATACCCATTTAGTAATATATTTTTTATGAAACTATTGTTTTATTTAGCTGTAATAATATGATGGAGCGTAAATAATGCTTATATAACGTTTTAAATACATGATTTTTTTAAAAATAGGATCGATTTTTTCGTTCCATCATCAAAGGCATCATAAGTACAATTGTCTGTCTTCGTTATCTAAAGTGGTGTCTTAACACCTCTATCTATCTCTTTTCTAGATAGTTCATTGCCTTCTGTGAAACTGCCTGTGTCAGAAGGCAGAGATTTTCTTTGGGCTAAGACGAAAGCGGCATTTCGTTATGTATACGAGCACCATCGGAGGGATGCTGACTGGTTTTTAAAGGCTGATGACGATACGTAAGTGAGATTGTTGACACAATCATAGCTCTTTTTCAGCACACATACACCCACACACACTCTTTCTATACAAGGTGTTAGGACACCGCTTCCGAAATCGACGACAGATGATAGTTATAATGACTCCTTGCTATTACACTGCTGAGACATCAGGTGTTTTTAATTTTGTGTTTCATTGCTGGTTTTTCTTTTTCAGTAATGTTTTTTTTCTGAAATTGTCATCAAACTTGTCATTAGTTCTATCGTCTCGGTCTCCTAACACCTTGATTATAAGGTAGGTTACATTTTAATTGGCATTTTTTTGAACTGTGGAATTGAATTCAAAGCTTGAAATTTGTAATTTTCGGATCTTACAAATAAATTGTCACGACATTTTTTCGCTTTTATTTTTTGTGTGTTTACTTAAAAGAAATCTAATTATACTAGTATGGATTAGATAGAATGTGTATTTAGCTTTATTGTCCTTTTTCTGGTCCCGATAGGACCATTTCTCGCTAATCATCGGTCTTTGAATGAAAATTAATCATTTTCACTTTGATCACCGACATCACAGAAACCAATGATCGTACAGAAAATCGACGGTGGCTTTTATCAAAGACAGAGAAATCGCCGCAATTTTTTTTATCTCTATACCATACTATACACCTTCACATTTGACCGAACGTGACGTGCTTTTTTCAGTCTTGGCTCTTCTAGAAGTTTCCATTGGGATGATTGGGCTTTAGTTTCAATGTTATAGACGATGGCCCATGATTCGTCACTAGTTATGACCTTTTGAGAAAATCTGGATCGTCGTTGACGATGTTCAAAAGCTCGTGATCGATGTACATGCGACGTTGATTTTGCTCAAAGTTTAGCAATTTTGGAACAATCTTCGCTGCCGCACGTTTCATGCCTAAAACATCCGTTAAAATTCCATGACATGAACCGAACGATATGCCAACATCATCAGCAACCTTTCTGTTAGTGATTGGGCGATTATCCAAAAATATTTTCTTCAATGCTTCAATGTTTTCATCGGTTTTTGACATGCTCAGGCAACCAGGACGACCATTGTCATTGACATCTTTTCGGCCTTCCTTAAACCACACGGTTATACCACAATTGAACTAGTGTTCTGTTCATACCAGACTCGCAAAACGCCATAGTTAACTTTTCAAATGTCCTTGCGCATTTAATTGCATTTTTTACACAAAACTTGATACAGTTTCTTTGACACATTTTTTCGAATAGTAAAAAAAGGAGAGCACACCAAAACACGACTAACCTCTTTATCTGTCAAAAAGAAACTGACAATTCTAAATGGCTGATATTAACAACATATGTAACAGACATGTGTACCAACATAACCGAAAAAAAAATGCGAATATCGAACATATGTAACTCACGAAATTTGAAAACAACGGTTATTTTTTATCAGACCTCGTACGTGTATCTAGTTCAATATTGTATTATCTACAAATCATCGAAAAAAATCACTTCTTTTACGGACGATGTGATTTATTCAATGTTTTTTTAGTTTAGTGTAGAATTTATAATTTTTTAGCATTTTATCGCATTAATAAAGCAAACAGCCAATATCTATAATTTATCTTTGTAGGTAGTCAAATTACCCGAAAACAGGATAATTTGGAAAAATGTACTGATATTTCGACATGTTTTATAAAATAATCCCGCGATAAAATATCCCTTGGAAATTTTAAATACTGTTTAATATAAAAACCCTGTTATATATTGACAATCTAGTACAGGATATGCGTAGGTGCTTTATTATGTGATATGCTCTCAATCTATTGCAAACATGTACAATTTATTCGTTCCACTATGTAATCGTAATTGTACATTATAAAATACAATAATATTCGTCCGATAGTTTGTGAATCTTTTTATAATATGTATTTTTGTCACGAACTTAATAATCCTTATATTTATAAATGCGTTTTCAGACCAAAACTATTGAAGCGATTTAAATAATTTTGGTAAATTTGGTACACAGATAGTCTGGTGAAGTGTTTCCCAACGTGGGGCCGACGACCCACGGAGGGGTTTTTGATAGTTAATTTTGAATTTGAATTTCAGCATATATTTTTAATTTTTGCTTACGATTTTATGATAAAAAATTTATATTGATTTCTTCTTAAAACTTATCATTTTTGAAATGAAACTTCTTTAGGCGCATGAGAGTAAAATTTTTACGATTGAAACGCGTTTTTTATGCCAACTCCTTTGAAGGTTAGGTATTTTGAGTATTTACATATATCATAAGTATTTACAAATTTATTAAGTATATATATATTTTATTAAGTATTTACATAGATGCGGCATCTTAATTTGCCACTATTATCTTATTTCATAAAATGTACTAAAATATTTTATAAATTCTAATATTGACAAAAACACGTGGCAATTTTATTTACGATTCGTCATTTGAGATTTCAATAAATTATTTGTATTAATTTTCGACACTTTCAATATTATAATGACAATTAAATTAAAGTCAGGGGGTACATATCTTTGTCGACCTTATATTTTCCTTTCGCTTCCTTGAAAAGTTCCTGTCTTTTAACTCGTTCCGCCCATTTATTCCATTTTCCTACCCATTCCTGCCAGTCCAAGGTGTACCGTGCCGAGGGACTCATGTCAAGGGTCATTATTTGCCTAGTCGCAAGCGGTGGCCCTGGGACCGGGCGAACCCAGATTAGCCTAGCCTTATTCTGGCATGCGGGGCTCTGCCAGAATGGACCTATGTTCCCTTGCTTCCCGTGGGAACGCAATGGTGTTAATAAGACAAACCAAAAATGGTGGCAATGAGATTCGCAATCCATCACGTCACGTTCCTAATGGGGGCGAAAAGCGGGCTACAGAGAGCCGCTTTGCTACTTTGAATGTAGAGGAGGAATGAATGAAAACATTGATGAAGTATGCCAGATAATGCATGAAAGGTGCATAGATGTACTCTGCGTGAATGAGACAAAGAGGAAATTACGAGTGGTGAGGAATGAGCTGTGATCAAGTTTATCTACGTATGGGGTGAGCGGTAATCTGATTCAATCATTGAAGTCTCTTTATGAGGGTTCTAGTGCGTGAGTCATAATAAACGGGGTTTACACGGAGTGGTTTCCTGTCGAAGGAGGCGTTCGACAGGGATGTGTTGCATCACCATGGCTGTTCAACCTATTCATGGATAACTGTTTGACAGATTTAAAAGAAAGTATGTATGGGTTAAGAATGAATGAATTACTTGCGTCATTCTCTAATGAGCTACGGGAGATAAAGTTAATAAGATGAATATTATGAATAAAGCTTTGAAAGGGAAAGGAATGAAAGTGAATGTAAACAAAACGAAAATATGCTTTTTAAAGAGATGAATATATGATGAATGGCAATGTTTTGATAGAACAATTGGAACAAGGGGACCAAGCGGAAGAGGTGAAAGAATTTGTATACTTGGGAATTAAATTTACAAAAGATGGAACACGTGAAAGTGATATTGAAACGAGAGTGAATGCAGGGTTAATGGTAAATGGTGCCCTGCGCGCCTTTATGAATAGCCAGATGGTGTCTTAAAGGGCCGGACTGGCTGTGCGTGCAGGAGTTTTGGTGCCAACACTTATGTATGGTAGTGAAAGTTGGGCATGGCAGAAGAATCACATAATTAAAATAAGTGCGGTAGAGATGAGAGCGTTGAGAAGTATGAGTGGATAAAAACTGAGCGACAGAGTAAGAAATTGTGTGATAAGAGAACGTTGTGGTATAAAAGATGTAGTGACTAAAATTGAGAAAGGTATGCTGATGGTTTGGGCATGTAGAGAGACTGAATAAAAGGAGACTGACAAAAATGATTTATGAGTTAAGAGTGAATGCGAAAGTTGGAAGGGAAAGACCGAGGCGAACTTTCATGGATCAAATACAGGACATTTTAATTAAGGGCCAAGTCAAGAGTACTCTAAACCAACGAAATTGTATGAAAGGTTTAATGAGAATGAAAGAAGCGAAGGATATGCAAGGATCGTGGCAAGTGGAAGGATGTTGTCTCTGCCTACCCCTATGGTAATGAGGCGGGATGCTATATATTAAATTAATTAAATTTCTAACAATTTTTCCTTTTTCCCTCCCTCAAAGTCTCGGGAATCTAGTTTTACATTTGTATAAATAAAAACAAGACTTAAAAATTAGTTTGCCAAAGAAGTTTCACTTCTGACAGATGCACTTTGTACGCACGCACTTTTATTTTTTTTCTTTAAAGAACTGCATATAAATATTAGAAATGTAAAGATAGGGTGTGGCCTAAAAACGTTGGGAAATACTGGTCTAGCGCCAGAGAAAGGTCATTAGTTACTTTTTAACGTAGACAACCACTAAGAACAACTATGCCCATATCCCTGGCTTGAATTGAATTCAAAATATATTATCTTCTCGCCTCTTACTAAGAACGTGTTTCCCCATAGTCTAACGGAATCCGGATGTAGGCGAAACTTACTGAGAGACTTCCTTTATCATTCACCGTTTAATTTCACTAATAGACGGAAATATGATTGTTTTTTATATATTTGCTGATATAGACCGCCATATTTGTACTGCAGAAAAGGGCAGTCCGTGTGATTTTCAATATGGATCCAAAATTTTTATTTCGTGTTAAAATTTTCCATCGTTGTATCAACAATGTTTTTTTTTTCAGGTACGTAATTGTTGAGAATCTCCGATATATGCTTTCAGAGTATGACAGCAAAGATCCTATATATTTCGGATGTCGATTCAAACCGTTCACTTCACAGGTTAGTTTATTTAACATTTGTTTTGTGTATGATTGTTTACTAAAATACAGTGCATATTTATTAGTTAGGTTATATTTGTTTTACTCAGTTTTTCGTCATTTAAAATTCTCAACTAAAATCAAAAAATTTGTCTACCCTGTCGATCGCCAGGGCCCGAAGGCAACCAGACCTTTAATTTTTCGATTTGTTTAGATATGAAACGTCATTCCTATACGTTTTTTAAGTGTTAACAATCTTCGAAAGGCCGTTGTCTAAGGGCCCAGATATGCGATAGATAGATAACACGAAAACATTTGGAGCAATGTAAAAAAGTCTTAATATTGTCTTAATCTTGTGTGCAATTCACACGTGGTAGAAGTGAAACCTTCAAAAGTTTTTGCACGCTGTGACCTTGACTATACTCACCATCACTTACCATCAGGTGAGATTACAGTCAAGCTTTAACCTGTTACCAATTAAAAGACCTCACACCAATTTAGCGCGCTAGCACCTTACACTGTAACATCACTTATCGTCTCACGTTAAATCATATGAATTTACGTATCTACCTCTTTTTACCGTCGCTTTTTCGTTTTATCACTTTTTCAATTCATCATGTTGTCGTTTCTAAGTTTCATCACTTTTTCGTTTTATCACTTCCCCGCGTTATCGTTTTTTCATTTCATCGCCTTTTCCTTTCATCACTTTTCCGATACATCGCTTTTTCGACACCATCATCATTTCATCACGTTGTCGTTTCATTGTTTCTACGCTTCATCACTTTTGAGTTTCATCGATTTTCCTTTCGTCGCTTTTTCGTTTTATCACTTGTCCTTTTCATCGCTTTTTCGTTTCATCGCCTTTTCCTTTCATCACTTTTCCGATACATCGCTTTTTCGTTTCAACGTTTCATCACTTTTTCGTTCCATCGCTTTTTCATTTTATCACTTCACTTTTCCGTTTCATCAATTTTTTGTTTCGTCGCTTTTCCATATATCCTTCTGTATTGGTGTCTTCCCCTATGTGTTCACGCCCACCTTCAACTTAGGTGACCCCAAGCCTAGTGCTTATATGTTATTTTACACTGTAAGTTTTGAACAAGGGGTACTTATTAACGCTATCGCAGCTACAGACATGACGATTTTTAAGGTTAGGTTAGATGTACTTACTAATTAACACTATCGCAGCTACAGACATGACGATTTTTAAGGTTAGGTTAGTTTTTTCATCACTTTTTTACTTCGACGTTTTTTCGTTATCGACATCGACTTTCGCTCGACTACAATGATGCTAGTGAAGTTGTCACTTCAAAACCGTTAAATAAGGACAAATATTTATTCTAAAATTCTATAATTATAAAAGTATTATCTATGCACTCTTTCTCTATATATGCTATTATGTATGCCATTCATGTCAGCAATTAATTTGGAAAAATAAACACTCAATAAGCCCAAAATTATACAAATATTATCTATGCAATCTTTCTCTATATATACTATAAGTGTGAGGAATTTCATACACATTTCGTAAAAAGGAGTACAAAGTTCTTGTGTCATGTTTACATATTTATCACCTTATCTTAATCTGATTAAGAATAATATTTCGCAGGGTTATATGAGTGGGGGTGCCGGATACGTTCTAAGTCGGGAGGCACTGGATAGGTTCGTTAACAAGGGACTTCCGTCTCCTCATCTGTGTAAAGCCAGCGATCATGGTGCAGAGGACGCGGAAATGGGTGATGATCTGATAACATTTTACTTGTAAAAGATTTATTGGTTACTTAGTTTTTTTAATAAAAAAGATGCAGCCTTAGTTACTTCTTATAGCATTGGCTATCAGCTAGTCAAAGTCCCATTGAAATAATTCCAGCCGTTTAAGAGATTATATAAGCAAATAATTGGTATATAGGGTTATTGTAAATGGGACTTATTGCCTTTCCGAAAAATGTAACATCAATAATTTATAATAAAGTATCAAGTACAATTCGATACAGATACGATGAACAACAATATAGCCATATTATATTAACAGTGCAATTGTAAAAGAAAATAGAAACGTTACTTATTTATGAAATGGTTGTTACAAACCACGTGAGGTTATAACGTCATTTTTTTATGTACAGGAATATGCTTGCAACACATCGGTGTTAAAGCAATGGATTCCCGGGATTCCCTGCACCGCGGCCGGTTCTTCCCCTTCGTGCCCAAAGACCATCTGTTCCCTAACAAGGACGGGGGTTTCTGGTACTGGCAGTACATTTACTATCCCACTGATGAGGTGTGTATAATTTCATGTCGATTCTGATAATGTAGACAGACGATAGTATCAATGACACCTTTCAAATCAAATCAAATCAAAATATATTACAGCACTTTTGAATCGTCAAATTATATTAATTTTGATGGGACGGTAAAAATCGTACCTGATTTAAAAAAAAAAATATTTTTATGACGTTTTATTAGCATTATTTACCTTCGATCATGTTAGTACAGCTAAATGAATTGATAGTTTCATAAAAAAATTATTACTAAAATAACCAGCAATAAAACACAAGGTTAAAAACAGCTGAAACAGTGTTCAAGTATCAGCTGTTTTCGATTTTGTGTTTCATTGCTGGTTTTTTTTATTAAGGTATTTTTCATGAAACTTTTATTTCATTTAGCTGTACTAACATGGTGGAGCGTATATAATGCTAATGAAACATTTTAAAAATAGGATTCTTTTAAATCGGGATCGATGTTTTTCCGTCCCATCATTAAAGGTGTCATTAGTACTTTTGTCTGTTAGTTAATGGAAAATTATTCCCGTACGTATTTAGGAAGTCGTTTTTTTTTAATAATTTATAAAGTATAGAAGGTATCTGGGAATTGTACATAATATTTTTTATATGATAAATGGTCGTATTTTATCTAGTATGTAGTAAAGTTTAAAGTTATACTTCAACGGCTTTATAAAGTGTTCGAAACAAAAACTACTGGTTCTGGTTTAGACCACTTATTGATCACATTACTGCATGGGTTGTCAACCTTTTATTATATAAGGTCGATAAATGTTGTGAGGACATTGGAAGGTACCCACAATTTATGTAACAATCATATTTTTTAATAGAATTTTTTTTACTGTTTTAAACTTTTACATCGTTTCTGTTATTTTTATGCTTCTGGGCCGAATGCTGCCCAGTTTTGACGACCCCTGGGCTAAAACACTTCATAAAGTAGATTTATTCGGGGTAGTTCTTTGTTTGATCAGGGGAAGCAAAACTACGGTCCGCAGACAGCAGGTTGGCTACTCCTGATCTTAAAAGTATTGGTTTTATTATCCGAATAAAGATATTATAATAATTTTATTATTAACTAAAACTTAGACTTCGAGATGCTGACGTCCGATGTTAACGGGTTGAAGCTCCAAAAAACTTCTCTTACGAGTGAGGCCTTTATACAGCAATAGCACATATATAGGTAGTTTATCTGATGGCACTGATGGCCTAGTTGTTAGACATGTAGATTCTCGTTTAGAGAAGTCACCAAGTTTCTCTTTATAAAGCTTACGAGCTTGAAATTTCATTTGAATCCATCATTGTGTATTTCTGTAAAGGAAACTTGCATATACTAGGAGTGATCCTCGGATATGTATTGCTCCTATGTACGAGGACGCCTGTGCCCAGCTGTGGGACGTTAATAGACTGCTACTTACAATTGTTTAAAAAATAATTTAGGGTTTGGATTGCTGCTCTGACCATGCAGTCTCCTTCCACTACGTTGATCCGGAACAAATGTACGTGTTAGATTACTTAATCTACCACCTTCGCCCCTACGGTATACGATACGGTGTTGACCGCCTACCCTCAATCATTGCCAACACGACGGAAAGACGATAAGACATTCCAACTACTAGTCATTTACCAAACGTTTTATACATGTTGATTTTTATATCGCACATCAGTTCCATTATCTCTTTCAATACAAACGTGGGAGGCAAATTACCTTTAAAAAGACAAACAAACGTGGGAGGCCAATTACCTTTTGAAATAGAAAAACACATTTTAATGACATTCAGTACATCGTCACTTTTAATGAATGTTACACGTCTACACTATTGTTCGTACTAAAGACATATCTCATGTTTAGTCTCTTAATAGAAACAAGAAAGTTTTATATCATCGTGGGATAACAACTACTCAAAATTTATGTCATTTTTTTTAAAGTCTGTCTAGTCCAAGACAATACCTTCACCATTTTATATTATACGTTCATAATTCATCATGACATTCAATGTTGTATTTGTGTTTAGCATTTTTACTATATAAGACAATAGAAAATTGAATATTTTAGGTTTTTTAAAGACAAAAATATCGTTTTAATCATCCTTACTTTTACGTACATGTACAATATTAGTCCAGAAGTAATTTACTTCCCATTATATTGACAAAGGTATGGGAAATCCGCATATATACAATATTAAACTGGACTAATTTACCTCCCACCTTTGTATGGACAAAGGTAACGGAAATTCCTACTTTAATAATAAAGTGAAATATATCAGAAATTGAGTATGTTTTGGCATAAAAAGACATTATTGTTTAGGCTAACTCATGATATAACTGCTTAAATGAAAAAAAAACTAATTTATTTCCCTCAAATATATATTTTTTGATCTATTTCACTTTATTCTGTGTATATTGTTATTTATTAATATAATAGCATTTATGTGAATATTGATGTGTAAGAAATTGTATATAAGCATAATAAACACTGTTGCTGATAATATAAATATGTTGATAAAAAAACATTTAAATTCTACAATTATACAGCTTTTTTCATTGACATATCCTTATTTTATTTGTATAGAAGAGCATAAATTGTATTTTTTAGGAAATTATTAATTTGAATTAAATTAACTAGCAATCGCATTTACAAAAAATTGTTCAGAGCCATTTATTGAATGCTTACATAAAGAGTTTAAATGCTGCTATTTGTATAATGGACTTTGAAGAGTTAATTTTACTCGACACTCTAATTTTGACTCAATTTTTTTCATATAAGTTTTGCATAGACGAAAACCAAAGTGATTTTAGTGTGACTAATTAATTACACGTGTTTTTGAGTGCTATACACACTGTATATATAGTATACTAGTCGTTATGTTCATAACATCACACCAAAGAATCCCATTTGTTATATTTAAGTATAGGTTAAGTGTATGTGTGTTTGTAGTGCAAAAGGTTAACTTGAATCTCATAGAATCTCGTTTAGGGATGTGACAAATTGAAATTTAATTTAAAGGAATTTAGAATAAAAAATTAACTGATATTTTATATATTTTGTGGTATTTTTTATTATGATTTTGTTGATAATATTTGAGGCTGCCACAGTAAGAACGGTCTACGTCTAAAAACTTTATATATACACGCAAGTAGGAGACCGCTTCCTAAAACGAAGACAGACTAATGACACTTTTGACGATGAGATGGAAAAAAATCGATCCTGATTAAAAAAAATATATATTTAGCTGTTTTTGATTTTATGTTCTATTGCTGCGTTTTTATATAAAACTATCATTTCATAGCTGTACTAACAAGATGAAGCGTAAATAATGTTAATAAAACTTTAAAATCAGGATCGATATTTTTCTGTCCTATCATCAAAGGTGTCAATAGTATCTTGTCTACGTTTTCGAAAGCGGTCTCCTAACACCTTGTATATAATAAAAAGGCCTAATACAGTTTCAAATTTATAAAAAAATATTTATTTTCATTTGTTTTCATACATAAAGACTTTTGATTTGACCGTTAATAAGTTCTTCAGTATAGAAGTTGCTTTTATTGAATCATTTGATAGCTTGTCAAGGAATGCCTAATGTATCAGTTAAGATTGTAATGGTTATGCAGATGCCACAGAAAACTCGATATTTAAGCTGAAACCTTTTTATAATAAAGACTCGATTTATTTATTTGAATTTAAAGAATACCCAGTGTAGTTGAATTATAGCGCTTTATATGAGATGAATAGAAAATGTGGATAATATTGTATATGGTTTATTATTTATGGTTCCAAGAAACAAAAAGTAAGTTTTCTTTAAATTGCATAGTTTATGAAAATAAAGAGAATTAATTTTTTTTTTACTTATCAAGATGGCATAATTGTTTTTATTTAACCTTTTAATAGGCAAAGATTTAGACCATAGAACCTCATTTACGGTCGTCATTTTTATAATTAATAAAAAAAAGTAATACAATACAAATGAATATAATTTGTGATAATATCTTTTGGTTTTATACGTTTACGTGTATACGTATTTTTGCCATCCTTCATACATTTTTTGAACCATTTGCTTTGAGAAAGTCCCAGTCTTTATTTATAAGTTATTAAAGACTACAATAAATCATAAGTATAAATAATATAATGTATACGTAGATACAAGTCGTCAGACATAATAACATTAATTATTTAAAAAGAAAATTGAAATCTTTTATATCGCTATGAAGCCGGGAGAAGAACGGCCGAACTTTCAAATGTTTTTTTTTTTAATATTATACATGCATATTGATCTAAGATGTGTAAATATCATGAAATAACCTTTGATAAAATTTGTTCTACATTAACAAGTTTCCTGTTAAATAAATTACGTATAATATATAGTTACTTGAAACGTAGCTGAATCATTTTTATTTGGGACGTGAAAAGAGATTAGTTTTTAAAATATGGTATTTTATACCAAATCATTTAAATGAATATCTAATGTTAAATTTAGACGTAGCAGTGGAATTCATTCCCCTTTTCCAGTATTAAATTTTGATATAACAACGGATTTATCCCCCTTTTTCCAATATGAAATTTGACGTAACAATGGATTCACTCCCCTTTTTCCAATATTAAATTTGACTTAACAATAGATTTCCTCACTTTTTCCAATACTAAATTTTGACAATTAATTTTATAATCTTTTACCCAAAATAACGGCATGTCGGTATAATATTATCTTTCTCTCTCCCTACGTAATTAAGAAATAACCCATATTAAAACACATTTAAATACTATGGACAGGGAATTTGTTAATTTTGAAATTAGGCTGTTCTTACTCTCGCTGCTTTAATTAACTATAGAAAGATTACTATATACAACTGCGTAGTGTTTATAAGAACCCCGTATGAATCTGAATGTAGTCGGGCTATAACCTAAGAAACTTTTGTAAAGCTATATAAAATAAGAGTTCCTTTTATAATTTATTTACTCGTATATAAAGAAATTGTTGTAATATAATTTAACTTTTTGTGTATCCTTTCGTGATGTATGACATTTTAATTTGCTCAACTATTGAGAGTTTTATATTTATTGTAAGATTATTGGCGAATAAATTTTCATTTGAATGTGTCTTTTTTAATATTAACCTGGTTAATTTAGCTTGCTTCGATTCCTTTAATTTAGGAAAATTTAATTAATTAATTTAGGAAAGTCTATTTTTTAAATTATCATCATTAGGCTTCCAGAAAACGTACTATAAGACTATTACTATACTACTACTACTGTACTGTGCTGCTATCAGATGCTGTGTAGGAACCTTAAATAATACTAGGTTTGTGAGCTTTACAGCGAGACATAAAACATAGGACCTCTACTAGCAAGTACTTTTAGGATTGCGTCACTGAGGCAGTAAAAAAATTACATGTATTTTACATGAATTTATTTAGACAAGTCAACGGTAAAGTATATAATGTCAAAGTACTTTTTACATCGTACTAAAACAAAGAAAATCTAGATAAAAAGCAAAACAAACTAAACTAATTACTTCTGCAACACTAGTCAATGACTAGGAACTTTTATGTAAAATATGAAAAAGACAGTACAATCTGGATTAAATCTATTTATACCATAGATGCCTTAGTAAATTAACGCTGCTTACGTAAAGGTGTCAATTCTGATTGTTTTCTTAATTAACGAGTTTTAAAACTACTTTCATTTCAAATATCTATTTAATAGAGTACTAAATTTAACATAAATCTAATTTCACTAGTTTATCGTGAATTTGGAAATTAATTTATAAACAGAATCAACACCTAACAATATTAACTTAAAATAAAAGCTTAACTTACTATATACTTTAAAAACTAAAAATGAAAGGTAAATTTGCTTTATATTTCGAGGTATTACTCTCTAACTTAGTATATGTGTTAGTTATATAACCGAAAGAGAAAATAAAGATCAGTATTCACATATTTGAGATAAATTAAGGACCCGAATTCATATATTTAAGAGAGTAAAGACCAGCATTCATATTGTTTGTCATTCCCAAAGAGACTCACACTTAAGTGATGCTAGGCCCTGTTGAATTTTTTTTTAAATTTCTGTTTTAAGACAGACATTTATATAGACAGACAGATATTTTTGAGAAATGGTAAGGACCAGTCTTCATATATTTGAGATAAAGTACCAGCATTCATATTGTAATATTTGTTTTGTGACGTGAAAAAACTCGGTAAGTACATTATAATTATTTATTTGTAAACTTAATGATATTAGTTAGCGCACGTATCATAAAAATTTTTTTTTTACATAATTTATATTAGAAATCATAGTCCGAATCAAGTGGCTAATATATAACCGTTGTGGGTTTGGAATATTTACTAGAGCAATGGGTGGCCAAAACACGTCCATTGTCTATTACGCACTGATACATTTATTTTGGGTGCTTTCGACCTTTTCATGCGTTTTATAAGAAATATAGTAATTTAGAATTTTTTCACAGTGATGACCTACGGCTCCGAAACGTGGTTGCTGACTATGGACCTCATACGAAAGCTTAGAGTCACTCAGCGTGCGATGGAGAGGGCTATGCTCGGAGTTTCTCTACGCGATCAAATCGGACATGAGGAGATCCGTAGCAGAACCAAAGTCACCGACATAGCCCTACGAATCGCGAACCTGAAGTGGCAATGGGCGGGGCACATAGTCCGACGGACCGATGAACGTGGGGGCTCGAAGGTGCTGGAGTGGCGACCCCGCACCGGGCGGCGCAGTGTAGGGAGACCTCCCACAAGGTGGACCGACGACATAAAGAGGGTCGCCGGTAGCCGCTGGAGCCATCGGGCCTTGTGGATATCATTACGTGAGACCTATGTCCAGCAGTGGACGTCCATCGGTTGCGCTTCAAGTATCTATGAGCGCTCGAACAGTTCGTAGAAAGTTAAAAGGACGCGATATGGTACCACACAAGCCAGCTAATGGCCCCAAACTAACGCGAGCCCATCGAATAGCGCGCCTTCGTATCGCGCGCACTCATTTAAATTGGACTCAACAGCATTGGAGCCGTGTACTCTTTTCTGATGAGTCTAAAATTGTGTTACATGGCTATGATGGAAGGAAGCAGGTCTACCGACGCAAGGGCGAGCGTTTTGCACAATGCTGCTTTGAAGAGAGGGTTGCTTATGGCGGTGGGTCATGGACTGTCTGGGGCGGTATATCCGCGAGCGGTAAAACTCAACTTGAGATTGTTACGGGACCACGGCTGCCAACATTAAATGCTGAAAGGTACATTCGTGAGTGCTTAGAACCTCACGTGATGCCATACGCGGACTATGTGGGCCCAAATTTCCTTTTTATGCATGATAATGCAAGAGCCCATACGGCCGGCATCGTCAGGGAATATCTTCGGGGTGTGAACATCACAGTTATGGACTGGCCAGCCAGAAGCCCAGACATGAACCCCATTGAGCACATGTGGGACGAGCTAAAAAGACTTGTTAGGGCTCGTCAGCCAGTTGCCCAGACGATGCAGGAGTTGAAAACTGCCATAGAAGAGGAATGGGAGATGATCCCCCAAAATTTCATAGAGCGGTTGATAAACTCTATGCCTAATCGTATGAGAGCTGTGGTAGAAGCCTATGGAGGCAACACGCGTTATTAAATTAAACCTTTATTAAATTGAACATGTTTTTTATTCAATAATCAAGTGCCTTCATCAAGGCGCATACCCGACTTGTTAGGCGTAGCTCCATGTCGTGTAGTATTCTGAATTCAAATTTAAAACATTATGATCGAAAAAGATTGTAAAAAGTACCAGGTTTAAAACTGCATCAATAGTTTTTGTTCAATCTAGCAATAATATTTCGGTAGGGGCGATCGAAACCTAAACTCTAAGGTGGGCCAATAGTTGTGTCCAAAAGAATATATAATGATTTTCTTGTAGTGTCTCTGTATGCAATAAAATGTTTAAAAAAAAATTCACTTGGCTGAAAACTGCGACGAGTAAAAAATAAAACATTTTTGATATATAACAATTTTGTTTCATTATTTTTTTTATATACGTTATCACACAATTATTATATAATTGCCACTTGTAAAAATATCTTATTACTGTTACCACACAATTGTCATATATCAGCCACCTTAAAAAAATATCTAGGTATTTCTTTTTTCTTAAATTTATGCTTTCTTTTAATTAACAACACACATTTTACCAGAAAGTAGCGAAAACACGTTAATACCAGTTGCATAAGCTTGTATCCGATTAAGGGTTAAGAAACACATTATTCATATTTTTGAGAAAAAGTAAGGACCAGTCTTCGTATATTTGAGATAAATTAAGGACCAACATTCATATTGCGTTCGTCACTTTCAAAAAGACTGAAAGACTTAAATAATGATAATCAATATAGTCCCATAAAAACTTTTTAAACTCCGTATTAAGATAGATAAGTCTTAAATCAATATGTACCGAAAAGGAATTGAGCTGATTTATATTCCGTTTGTCAATGGAAAAGGGCTCTTAAAGAGACAAAGACTTAAATAAGGCTAGGCCTTATAGATTTTCACATGTGTAATGTTGGAATCCATATAGACCCGTATTTAAATCCTGTTTCAATAAAAAACAAGTCCTATCAATATATAAAGGAAAGGACTTTAGCTGTTTGCAATATCCAAATGAAAGAATAATTTATATTGCGTTTGTTAATTGGAGAAGACTACCAAAGAGACTCAACGATTTAAGTTATTGCTAGACCTTATTGATTTTTAAATTTGTATTACTGGAAACCACGTAGAACCTTTTCTAAAATCCTGTTTTAATAAAGACAAGTCCTACATGTATAACGAAAAAGATTGAACTGTATGTAACTATAGAATATACAAATAAAAGAATTGTATTAAAAAGATTGAGTCAAGTTCAAAAGGCAAGTGTTTTAGTTAAACAAACACTTTTAGTTTGCTATTCGTGTCAGAACAAAAAAAACATACAGGTTTATTAGTAATTCCATTTATCCCATTACAAGGTGACAGGGCTGACTATTTGCGATAATTTAAAATCCCATACGCATTATGCAAAAATGAAACATTTTTTGAGTTATCGTAATTTTTAGCTTTTTTGTTGACAGAAATGCAGCTTTAAAAGTTTATCCTCGTTATTTATCAATATTATACCATTGTACCTGAACACAAATCTGTATGTATGGCGATACGTCTTTGTTTGTAGGGTAGTAACTAGCCGCGGCCGAAGCCTCCCAAATCAGAAAATACAATTTTCTAAAATTCGCTCTACCGGTAATCGAACCCGGGACCTCTGCTATCAAAGCGACTACTCGCACCACTGCACCAATGAAGCCGTAGATCTCCTAACGGGATTACGTAGAATTACCAATAACCCTGTATATATACACAACAAAAACTAATTATTCTAAATTATATGACGATAGGCGGTGGCGTGACGTCACAATAACGGAAATTTGTTAATATTAAACTTAATGCATGCAAAATTTATACAATTACAAATCTAAATCTAAGCTATCGTATAAATGCTTAAATATACAGAGTTATAATTGTAACTGTAAGCATTACTACAAACTAACTTTTTAACATAATAAAGATAATATAACACAATATAATCTAAATTACTAGAGATATTTATAGAAAAGAAAAATATTTAAATCTATATAAATTACTACAAGTTTTATTAATAGTTGTCACGTTATTTTGTCTGCTAACAAAAATACCTCTAAGTACTTATTGATACTATATACAAAATTACGATGTGTACCGTACGCAATATAAAATGGTGGACATATACCGTAAGCAAAATGATTGATATTTTACAATCTAAAAAGATACAAAAAGAATTAAGCTAAATTAAGTACATGAAAAATACAAACGACTTAAAAAAGAGCAATAATAGACTTGAGTATATATATCCTAGAGTTATAAAAAAATTAATTAACATCCCACTACTGGATAAAAATCTCCTCACTTAACGAAAAGAGGGTTTTTGTAGTATAGACCCAACAAGATGCTTGACTTCGAATTGGCAGGCTATACATATACCAGAATTGCAACCAGAATACGCAGGTATCCTCAAGTTTTCCTTCACCGAGAAGTACAATGTTCGATTGAAATGAACAATGATGGATTGAAATGAACAACGATGAATTGAAATGAATAACGATGAATTGAAATCAATAACTATGGATTGAAATGAACAATAATGGATTGAAGTAAAATGAATAACGCTGAATTAAATTGAATAATGATGGATTGTAAAGAACAATGATGGATTGAAATTAACAATAATAAATTGAAATCAATAACAATGGATTGAAGTGAACAACGATGAATTGAAATGAATAACGCTGAATTAAATTGAATAACGATGTATTGAAATAAACAATGATAAATTGAAATGCATAATGATGGATTGAAATGAACAACGATGAATTGAAGTGAACATTGATCATGGTAAGGCTTCTAATCCAATCCATCATGGCTAATTAAACAATATTAATAAAAGACAACTCCTCCACCATCAAGCAAGAACTATTTAAACTCATTATATCAAAAGAAACCTTTAAACCATTTGCGCGAGCTTTCAATAGATAGCGCTTTATACATAACATATTTTTTTGCTTGGAGGTATATTTTTGTTAGTAACTAGTGAAGATCTTAATTTTAAAAAAATAATCGTAAAATTTAAGCAAATTGAAATGATTATTAACGTACATTACTATAAACTAATATTGTCGTTTTACTTTATTATTTACGTAATATATTAAGGAGCATAAATAAATAAAGGCAAAAATACATAATGGTTAACATAACGGTTTCTCTATGAACAAAATAAACTGTAACACCATCTTCAACACTTTTTAAAATCCTGTATCATTGGAAATAGTTCCGCTTCTTCCTGACGATTCTGTAAATAAAAAAATATCGTTGTTATATCTAGTAACGTTAAAATGATCATTTTCAAATTCCAAATATAAAAATCCGAAGAACTCTAAAAAAGAGATTATTAATAATAATTGTAGTAGAGAGAACAATCGGACGTTCTCGCTAAGTTTTCGCTCGTGGTGAGAATTAGCATTTTTTCTCACACTGGGATGAATACTTGGACCTCTTTTGACTATTCAATTAAAAATTTAACAATCACTTCGTGGTTGATAACCAAATGGTTGCTAGGTTACCAAGAGGAAGTCAGTTAGGCATAAACGTGCACCAGGCTGGGAACGAAGAACTTTTCTCCCGTATACAGGAGCCATAAAGCGAACTTTCATTCCTCAGGGAGAACGATCAATGATAGCGTCGTTGGCAAAATGGTCCGAATATTCTCTTTGCAGACAAAGATCTCCTGATAAAACTAACTTAGAAAATCGTATTTTTTAATTTAAAAGCGTTGGCAATGGATAGTCTACCACCTAACTAGCAAAGACCAAGCAAGAAATTTACGTTCTGGTACTATGCTGTGTAGACACATAACATAACATAGCATCACGCCTCATTCCCATAGGGGTAGGCAGAGACAACATCCTTCCACTGGCCACGATCCTTGCATCTTTCAATCTCATTAAACCTTTCATACAAGTTCGTCGGTTTAGAGTACTCTTGACCTGACCGTTATTTAAAATGTCCTGGATTTGGTCCAGGAACGTTCGCCTGGAACGTTCCCTTCCAACTTTCGCATTCACTCTTGACTCATAAATCCTTTTTATCGGTCTCCTTTCATTCATTCTCTCTACGTGCCCAAACCATCTAAGCATACCTTTCTCAATTTTAGTCACTACGTCTTCTTTTATACCACAACGTTCTCTTATCACACTATTTCTTACTCTGTCACTCAGTTTTAATCCACTCATGCTTCTCAACGCTCTCATCTCTACCGCATTTATTTTACTTTTGTGATTCTTCTGCCATACCCAACTTTCACTACCATACATAAGTGTTGGCACCAACACTCCAGCATGCACTGCCAGTCTAGCCCTTTGAGACACCATCTGGCTATTCATAAAAGCATGCAGAGCACCATTTACCATATTCCCTGCATTCACTCTCCTTTCGATATCACTTTCACATGTTCCATCTTTTGTAAATTTAGATCCCAAGTATACAAATTCTTTCACCTCTTCCACTTGTTCCCCATCTATCAAAATATTGCCATTCATCATAGATTCATCTCGTTCAAAAAGCATAACTTTCGTTTTGTTTACATTCACTTTCATTCCTTTCCCTTTCAAAGCTTCATTCATAATATTTAGCATCTCCTGTAGCTCATTAGCGGATGACGCAAGTATTACTTGATCATCAGCGTAGAGTAAACATTTGATGAGTAATTCATTCATTCTTAACCCATACATACTTTCTTTTAAATCTGTCAAACATTTATCCATGAAAAGGTTGAACAGCCATGGTGACGCAACACATCCCTGTCGAACACCTCTTTCGACAGGAAACCACTCCGTGTACGCTCCGTTTATTCTGACACAGGCACTAGAACCCTCATAGAGAGACTTCAATGCTTGGATCAGACAACCGCTCACCCCATACGTAGATAACGTTGACCACAGCTCATTCCTCACCACTCGATCATAGGCCTTTTCTAAATCTACGAACGCGCAATAAACTTTTTGGTGTTTAGCCAAACATTTTTCAGTTAAGCACCGTAAAGAAAAGACCTGATCCGTACATCCCATTCCTCTTCTAAATCCCGCTTGCACGTCCCATATTTTCCCATCAGTTTCATTAATCACCCTTTCAATTAATATCTTTGCATACAATTTGCCGACGACACTAAGAAGGCTGATACCGCGGTAATTTTTGCACTCCTGCTGTGACCCTTTTCCTTTATATAGAGGGACAATTACGGCCTTGCTCCAATCTCTTGGGACTTGACCTTTCTCCCAGCATATATTGAAAAGGCAGTACAGCTGAGCTACCACAATCCCGCGGCCAGCCTTCAGCATCTCGACTGACACTCTGTCATACCCAGCAGCCTTACCTGATTTCATACCTTTTATCGCTTTCATGATGTCATCCATACTAATCTCGCTATCACTTGTCTTACATTCATTGCTATCCGCAGAGGCCATATTTACCTCTGCTTCATTTCTTTCAAACAAACTTTCAAAATGATCCTTCCATCTCTTCAATATCCATTCTTCTCCTTTTATTAAACTTCCATCTAAACTTCTGATTTTACAAAGCTCCGAGGAAGTAGATCTCCCTCGGGCAAATTGTATTGATTTCCAGAAAAACTTTTTGTTTGACTGAAAATCATCAGAAAGTCTCCTATCATACATATCACTGTATTCTTCTTTTTTCTTTCTTACAGCTTCTTTCACGATTACTTTCACCCTTTTGTATTCCATTCTTGCCTTTTTTACGTCATCATTCGTTGCCTTTTGCATTCGTTGGTTCGCTTTTGTAGCCAACCAATCGGACCAAGCTTTCTTCTTTTCACACACAGCTGCTTGAACATTTTTGTCCATCCACAAATTCTTCTCTTTCTTACCTTTCCTCCTTTTAGACACGCCACATACATCAATAGCAGCACCAACCACTCCATCTTTAAATTTATTCCATAAACTTTCAATCTCATTTCCTTCGTCTTCACTCTTGAATCGCCCACTCAAATTTTTCAGATATTCTTCTCTAACATCCTCTTCTTGCAATCTCTCCACTTTTATTCGTTCAAGAATGCTCGAGGTTTCCTTCTTTCTATGGCGCCACCGATTAAAAAGACCACCGATTCGGGCAACAACCAGGTAGTGGTCAGTATCGATGTCGACCCCGCGGTATACTCGAGCATCTAGAACTTTCTTCTTCAGTTTTTCGTCCACAATTACAAAATCAATCATACTTCTAGCATTCCCTTCTTCCCTTGTATACACATGAATCCCCTTGTGCTCAAACATAGTGTTTGCCACAAAAAGACTATGTTCCACACATATTCCAAGCAAACTTCGTCCATTTTCATTCACCCGTTTGTCACCAAACATACCAAGAGTCCTTTCATATCCATCACGTTTCACACCTACCCATCCATTAAAATCTCCTAACATAATTATTCGCTCATTCGGTTCACATTCATTCAACGTATCACTCACACTTTCCCAATACTCATCTATTTCTTTTTGGGCTTTATTGGACTTTCTGGTGCCCAGATCCGTCGGAGCATAAGCACCCAAGACAAAGATCCGAGTAAGTCCAACTTTTAGCCTGATCCAGATGAGTCTAGGACTCACGTATTTCACTTCTTTCACACAATCATCCATTCTTTCGGAAAGTATGATACCAACTCCCTGACAGCCTCTCTTATCACTGCTTACACCAGACCAGTAAGCTGTGTAAGGGCTATGTTTCGTGGTATCACATCCTTTCCTCTTTGTCTCATTCACGCAGAGTACATCTATGCACCTATCATGCATCATCTGGCATACTTCATCAATCTTTTCATTCATTCCTCCTCTTACATTCAAAGTAGCAAAGCGGCTCTCGGTAGCCCGCTTTTCGCCCCCATTAGGAAAATGTCCTAGTAAGAGATAATTTACCTCTTATAGTGTAGACATTATAAGAGGTAAATTATCTCTTACTAGGTTGGCGCTTCTTAGACTGAATCATCACTTAAAACTAAGTTATAACACATTCAATAAATAAAAAAACACTTACGGAGTGTCGACGGGCGAAAAGAAAAATCCCCTTGGCCGAACTGACGTGATAGGAGATGTTGGGTCGGTCGGACACGCCCATTGAGACCAGTAGTCACTCTGGAGTCTCAACAACAGCTGCATCACCTGGAAACATGGATGAACATAGATAATGTTATACAAAATACTAGTAAGAAGACTCAATTATTATTCTAGTATGAATAATTAGGTACTGTCTAAGTGTGGTGTGACAAAAATATAGAAATAACTATATAAAAAACAGTTAGGGCGTTGAAACTAGAAAATATTTGCCAACTTTGGGTTGATAGGACTAGAATCCAGGATTAAATCTAGCAACGCGAGTTCTTGCGCTATTACACGGTCGTCAAAACTTTTATTTATTATACGCGCTTAAGTAGTATAAGAGGGAAGCCCGGAAGCGAAGCATCATCATACCTTAACTAAGATCAGCACCGAGGCAGCGCACGGAAGCAAGGGAGGGACGTCCCCAACCCCCCCATCCCCTCCTAGCGGAAGAAGACGCACCAATCAAGAGGCCAGAAGGGCCCACAACACTATCTCCCTCGGCTAACCTTGAGCCTACGGCCTACTGAGCGAGGAAACCCCAATAGGGAAGAAAATATAAGACCGCAGCCAACTGGCGAGCGGCCGGATCGCATCAGAACAATCATTACAGAAGCCATGCAGGCCATTGCGGAGGTGACTTCACCATCCCATTGGCCAAAGCTATGAGCAAATTAATCACCCTCAGAAACATGCAAGGTCGTTAGAAGTTCCACACCACCGGCACTGCAGGGACGGAACCATTGGAGTTAAATGAGGACAAGAGAGCACCACAGGCGGCAAAAAGAGAGGAATCACCGTAAGGCCGCGCCCACTACGTGGGAGACCCTAGCCCTAGGGGGCTATATTTCACCGCGCATCAAGCATGTGCGAGAGCATCGGCCCAGGTAATGAGTCTTTGCCTCGAGGCCCGCTACCACTAGATTTCTAGTGAAGACACCCCTCTCTCGCTTAAGTAGTTCGTATCCCTAAGACTGTTAAAATGGTTTAGTTGATTATCAGGAACATGTCGAGCATTGTTTAATTGCAAAGGTCGTTTAGCTTAACTATTGTCACTTGTGACTAAGTGTGCGTGGAAGTTATAAATAGAGCTGACAAACCATTTTTTAGATTAGACACTATTACCCTATTTGGAAGAAGTAAAAAAGTATTACACTTATAGTGGCATAACTACAATAGTTCGACATATGGTATCGCAGACTTTTTTGTTGATATTAATACGCGCTATAATATTGTAAAACATTTTTTGTTCTATCATCAATAGTTTCCGCATATCAGGCGATGACAGGTTTTTTGTGGCTAATTTTTTCACACCTTGGGTTACATTAATGCGTTTTTATTAGGTATCACTATTTTTTTTTTTTTTTTTAGAAAGTAATATAACCTTTGTCAAGCCGTGATAATACAGCTTTTCAATAATATTTTTTTTTATTAAATCGGTCTAGTAGTTTTTGTGTGAAAAGATTACAAACATACTTACAAAAACATTTGTGTTTTGTAAAAGATTTGTGATTTGTACCTTAAAATTAGTTTAGATATACTCACATTAAACATCTGTGCTGTTGCTGTGTACATTTCAGCTGCTTGTGTAGCTAAGCCGAAGCCAACTACAGTCGGGCCGAATATCTTCGCCAAGTTGTCGATCCCCATTTCACAATCCGGACTTTCGGCTACCCTATAAAGAAATGAAGTATGATAGCGTTTTTCATACAAATAGCAGCCCAATATGGTCCCACTGCTGGGCATAGGCCTCCTCATTCATAGGAGATAGGGTTTTTACAGCATAGAACCATCACGCTGCTCCATTGCAGATTTATTTATTAAAGGTTCACGAACAAACTACTTACATTATTTTATTATCGAAGAAATATATAAGCTAGGCCTTACTTTCTAAGTTAATGTAGCGATTTACTTAAAGATGACTATTGTATATTAAAATATATAGTATCTACTTAAACATTTAACATATATTTTTAAACACTCACGAATCCTTCTGTGATACTTGCCAAGTGTATCGAAGTGTAAATCTATATTACTACTACAGCTATTTAGAATTTTATCAAATCTAGCATAAGGAGAATTAGCGCCGAGGACGGTTTTACGAAATGGGGGACAAACTGGCGTGATTGGTGTGCGAGGAATTCTACTTGGTACGCGAAATCGAAACAGGCTCAGTAATTTTGGGCCGTCCATTTTTTTTATAAAAATTTTGAATAGAAATATTGTGTCGCTGATTAATGTATGTTTCTCTAGAGAATCCATTTTAAAATATTGTAATCTATATTTATAAGACCGATAGGCCTGAATTCGCACTAAACGCAACGAATGGACATAATAATTCGGGCGCCACACCACAATTTGCATATTGTTTCCCTTCTGTAATGTGTTATTTAATCCTGGTGGTCCAGCTTATCTCAAGGAACATTTTAGTTTTAATGATTCGGACAGAAGATGTTTAAGGCCATCCCGAAGCATTAAACTAAATATCAATTGCCATAAAACTATGTTCTTTGGGCATTGCTTTGCGGTACAGGGGATCGAATTATGGAATGAGCTACCTCTGACGATCAGAGGGGCTAACACTTTCAATGTTTTTAAAAACCTCGTCACAGTTCACTACCTATCCCTGTGCACATAAACGACGACTATATATATTTGTATATTATAATATATATAATTTTGGGTTCGTCTGTAAATTTCCGTAAAAAAATTTCCCTAACCCTAAGGTTGCCTGGCAGAAATCCCTACATAGCGATAAGGCCGCCTTTTTGTACCATAAGTTATTGTATCTATTTTATTCATTGTTTATGGTGTACAATAAAGTGTATTCTCTCTCCCTCACACTATAATATACTAAGGTACCCCATACTAGGTATTAAAGCAATGTTTTAATTTTAGTATTTCGAAAATTTTTACTATTCCTTATTAGAACAGATAGGCAAGTATAGTACACAAGTGCACTCTCTATTCCTTCACTCTCATAGTCCAATGTGACGGTAATCCGACACGACTGGAGAGAGATCAGGCGCAGGATCGACGGCTTAACGTACACTCCGAGACACAGCTGCAGCACAGTTTTACATAAGTGTATGGACAATGTAACATCAATATATTTACTTCTGCAAATGCAGCACTAAGAAAGCCAGTGTGTCCCTGTTTGGTTGTGGGAGTTCACTAACAGCTTGTACAATGGCCGCAGTGGCATCAGCGGGCTCGGATACTTTGGCTGCATCAATGAAGTCGGACCATAGAGCGTTGGTGATGAGAGGCTCGCGCAAAGACCGCAGGAAGTCTTTAATACAACCGCAGATCACGTGGATATCCTCGTTCGTCAGTTGCGGGGAACCGCAACCACGAAGGAAACGTTCCTGATAACAAAATAATCAACAATTCAATGAAAGGAAATAAACAAACATCTATAAAAATTACTTATATGCGAGTGTTTTAATTTTATTTCTGAAAGGTTATCACTGTAACAAACCTGATGGTAAGTAACGATAGTCTGAGATGGAAGCGCTATAATCTGGTAAGAGGTATATTTACCTCGAATCTCTTGCTTGGCGGTACGTATTTTCTGGTAGAGTGATAATTAGCCACGACCGAAGCCCCCACCAGCCCAGACTCAGACTAATTAGAAAATGCTATTTCCTAAATTCACCCTACCGGGGATCAAAACCGGGGCCTCTGCAAGCAAAGCGTGTAATCGCACTGCGCCAGCGAGGCCGTCCAAAAGTTAAAACCATATGTTGTGTCGAAAGTTATCATAATGTTAGAAAAATTTGAATTATGACATTAAATGTTCCTCTATATCAGTGGTCGGGGAACCGCAGTAAATAACCCCAAATGGGGTAAAAATGACACTTTTGTAAATTTTACTAGGTAATTAAGTATCATTGATAAATTGAATAAATGATGTTTAAATAAAAATTTTAGTTATTGTTTTCTTTCAAAACTATTTTGGGGGCTATAATATGAAAGATGCTAAAAAGAAGCGAATTCGTTTTTTTACTCTTTGCCATGGGGTAATATCAAATTATATTTTGGGGTAATAATTAGTATTTTAATAATTTTCATTATTTAGTTTATTAAATTATCTCTAGAAGAGTTTATTATAAAGTGATAAGGATAATTACTGAAACAAATACTCATTAAACTTTGAACAAAAGACAGATGTCGTCCAAATTTTAAAAAATGACTGGACCTGTTTACTAGGCACGAGATTTTTATATAAGTTATGTAATAATAAGTAAGATAAAAAGCTAGTAATAAAGAGATGGCTAAAAGAACTATAACATGGTTTTATACAAGTTTCTGATACATTAACACTGTCTATCAAATCATAAATAATTAAAAACAAAGCAGCACATACAGAAGCTTTGATTGTTATAAAAATGTATGTGGTGTTAAAAATGTTAGCACACACCTTTAGACGTTTCACTTCCTTGTCCACAGCACAGATACGATAGATCCCTTTCTCGTTAAGTCCACGCTTCTCCACTTCGTTGATACAATGCACCAACAGTGCTGGTACCATCGGCGGTGTAGTCGGAGCAAAGTCGGCTATACAACCGTCCTATAACAATAAAGTCTGTTTACTGATACGTGATAACGTCATTAGAAAAATATTGATGATAAATTCTTGTTGGGATAAACAAAAGAATTAGGCTAATCGTGCCTCTCTATTGCTGGTTCCGCGCCCTCGCACGCTCGGCTCAGGCGGAACGTGACAATGAGTCATGCTTTTCAGGCAGGCGGTGTGACCCACCCCGGTGCCTCGGAGAGCACGTTAAGCCGTCGGTCCTGCGCCTGATCTCACTCCGATCGTGTCGGATTCCCGTCACATCGGACTATGAAAGTGAAGGAATAGAGAGTGCACTTGTGTACTATGCCTGCCAATCCGCAGTGGAGCAGCGTGGTGGGTCTATGCTCTAAAAACCCTCGCTCCTCGGAGTGAGGAGGCCTGTGCCCAGCAGTGGGACGTTAATGGGCTGCTACTTACTTAGCTGTGTAATGTACTATCTTGTTAAGTCCAAGTACAACATCCCAATGTAATGGTCTGACGATATAAACGAGTCGAATAGAGATATGATCACCTGAGCGGCGTGAAGTTTTCCTGGTGGTACACAAGGCAATGGTAGTAATGCCCGGCATTCAGGGTGCGCTTGCGCACGACAATGCTCGCACTTCACACCCACCTTAGCGAATTTAATTCTGCAAAAATAACAAAATAATAATATTTGTAATATACAATCTTGTCAACTACCTCATTGATCTAGTGGTTAGTATGTTCGGCCACAGTCATGAGGTCCTGGGGTACAAGTCCCGGGTCGGGCCTATTCAAAAATCAATATTGACTTTTCTACTAAGATTTTCTCAATATTTGCCCAGAGTTGGGAAGTTGGGGATGTGATACACCCATGCCTCGGAGAGCTCGTTAAGCCATCGGTCCTGCGTCTGATCTCTCTTCGGCCGTGTCGGGTGCTCGTCACATCGACGTATGGTATAGTAGCATGGTGAGTCGATGCTCTATCAACCCTCTGTCCTATGACAAGGCCTATGCCCAGCAGTGGGAGGTTAATGGGCTACTGAGTAGGTTACTTATCTTACCTTTTTACAATCTTGTCCGCCCTAACTACCAAAAAATTAATCCGAATGGGGTAACAAAAAGCCCCCGTGAATTTTTATGGTCCGGAACATGCTAGTATTAAGAACAGAGACGTTGCGTATCAACTATTTGGGTTTATTGTTATCAAAAGTGATAACTTGAAAAGATTTGTGCTACCGACAATAACAAATTAAAACTGGTAACAATGTCTTTCGAAATGCTTTTATGATTATTAAATTAAAACTCCTACATGGTGGATTTTTAATGGACTGTTTGGAGCAGGTTACATTAAAAGTGTACCTACATATTGTGTTTTCTGCCGGTATCATCCAAGTAGATCTCTTTTCGAACCGCTGGAAATTCAAACGTCATTACCAACAGACTCATTTGACTATTTAGAAGATCTTGTTAAGCCTGTTCGAGTAAATAATATTTGCTTACATTTTAAATGTAAGGTTTTAGAAATATTTTAATTTAATTATTAGTAAACCTTTGAAAAACATGTTTATTGAAATACGTGAATAGATGAGTGATGAAAAGTAACCAGTATGTTTACACAGCTTGGAATCTATTAGCTAAACTGAAACTAAATCTGTTTAGTTCGTTAAAAATAAACTTTCACATTCATAATATTAATACGATGTAAAAGAAAAATAAAACTCACGTCTTCCCACAGGGACCGCACGTCTCCCTTTTATAGAAGTTCTTTGCAACAAAGTTGTGTTGCCTTGGACGCACACGAGGGGAACCCCCGTAGGCTGCCGACACCACCGATGGAGTCCTTTGCGGTGGCACACGTGGGGTGTCAGAAGCACTTTCTGATTCTAAATAAATAAATTCAATGATGAATATAACTTGTTTGAATCTTCACGGCCCTGAGTATGAAAAAATTACTCATCATACGAACAGGGGTAGCAAAAGACCCCAGGGCTTACATATGGAAATCTGAAACAGAGTCGTATATCGCGCACATCACGCGTATATTGTTACACTGCCATGAGGCGACTGAGGGACATACGCGGACGTACAAATCGGCGAAAACGAAATCGGTGTCGTACATTTGTCTCCCTCTCTCCTTACTGTGGTACCGCGTTTGTTGGAGTGAAAGAAATAACATGCCACTACACTAAAATAAAATAGTAGATATGACAAAAAACAATTATATTTAAATAATTAACACTAGGATTACAAAAAATATCAAGAAAGTAAGAAATTTAAACTTTAAAATGTAAGAATTCAACTCCCCTGTTTCAGGCCTGCTAAAACAGTGCACAGCAAAAAAAGCAAACTACACAAATTGTAAAGAAACAATAGTTTTTAAGTTGAAATAACTATTTCATTAAAGTTGTTTGATATATAATTTACCAGTGATCGGTGGTGCTGATGGAGTACATGGCACTTGTGAAGTACGAGCTGAAGTTCTTGTGGCTGACTTACGAGCAGGAGGCCCTTCATCACTACTCTCTGATATTGGTTGCTAGAATAAATTAATAATATTGAGCTAAATCATAAAATCAACCTACGGCTCAGGAACCTGCAGGAGCTCCTAGACAAGCAATGTATCCTCACACTGAATAACAAAGTAAGACTATACTGGTCAATAAGAATGCCCATTTGGACTAACGGTATTCAGGAATGTCATATATTTCCCGAGAGTTTGTAAGTACGTTTGAATATATACTAGCTGCTCTTGTTACAGTCATCTGCACAGTGCTTGCTTGCATCTGCAGAGTTTGGATTGATCTATGATTGATTGATGACAAACAATGCTAATGATTTACTAAGTTTAAAATGTACTTACAAAGTTTTGAGGTGGCTTTAGATCATGCGTGGTGGGCGCGCGCTCTAATGTTAGTGTAGTGGTAGCGGTAGCCAGCACCTTACCACCTTGCAATTCCACAGTCTGAAAAGAAGACATCAAATAATTTTTCTATATTAAGGTTTTAAAGATTTGAAGGTTTTTGTAGCTTTGATGCCTGGCAAAATAGGGTATTATTTTAATAATAATAATATTTGGTATTATTTTAATAATAATAATAATAATTTTCCTGCCTCTCTATGTAATGAACTGTCTCATTGGTCAAGTGGTTAGTATGTTCTTCCTGGTCCTGGGGTAGTCCCTGGTCGGGCCAATTCAAAAATCGATAATGAGTTTTCTATTACAGATTCTTTCAATATTTGCCTGAAGTTACGAAGTTGGAGGTGTGATCCACCCCCGTACCTGAGAGAGCACGTTACGCCGTCGGTCCTATGCTTGATCTCTCTTTGGCCGTATCGGATTTTGGCCACATCGAGCTATGAGAGTGAAGGTATATAGAGTCTTTGACCTCGGACATCAACTGTCATGACCAGTCAAAAGGTCAAAGAATAAAAAAATATTTGGTAATCCCCAGTCTCCTTTTCAGACAGAGTTGGTTTCTGTTGTTACTTGTGACTATTCTCTTCCTTTCTGAGGCCTTCTTTAGTGAGTTGACGTTGACTCAAAGGTTAAATCTAATCTGGGACATCTTAAACCAAAGCGACTACTAGAACTGTAACATCTAAACCAATATTATAAAAAGAACACATTTGTGTTTGTGTATGTATATATGTTTGTAACATTTGCACACAAAACTACTGGACAGATTCCAAAAGTTTCAACAATGTTTCCACCATTTGAAAGTTGCATTTTCAGTGAGCGACTTAGGCTATACTACTTTACTATAAAAAAAATTGAGATCCCTAACAATAATGTATTTTATGTCCTTTTAAATGATATTTTATTGAATACCGTATTTTATTTTATTTAAAGAAAGTTTTTAACCTCTTTCAGTTTCTAAAATAAGACATTCCATTAAAAAAAAATAACATATACATAACACCACTTCCACATGCCACAATCCTTGCATATCTCCTACGCTTCTATCATTCTCATTAAACCTTTCGTACAAGTATGTCAGTTTAGAGTACTCTTGACTTGGCCCTTGTTTGAAATGTCCTGGATTTGGTCTAGGAACATTCGCCTTGGTCTCCTTTCATTCATTCCCTCAAAGTGCTCGTACCATCTAAGCCTAGCTTTCTCAATTTTAGTCACTTATAAAAGATATAACTTCTTTCAAAATAACAATCAAAAGAAAGTAAATATTATAATACAATGTAGTAGTACATATAGCAATGGTCATATCCATTTTATTCACAAGTTATCATACATACATATTAACAGAGCAGACTTTATGTATTCCAGAATGACTATTTTTATTTGTGAGCATGGTTCTTCTGGAATGTTTAGTATATGTATTTACATATTAGACTTTTTGTTCATTAATATACATAAATTAGATAATAAGCTTGATATATATACATATACAATGTGGATGGGTTACTGTGACATTAGATACATAAAATTTACTTCCAAAGAGTCATTAGTCCTAAATTTACACACAATTACAAGCACAAATAATTATTTAGTTGGTAAGTAAATAATAAATACCTTAGTGGCAGATGATGTGGATGAACGACGCTTTTTGCAAGATGGAGGCTTTTCTCTTGCATTCCATTGGCCTCTCTGCACCCAGGACCGTCGGGTTGATGCCAGAGATATATCCAAATCATCTTCAGAGCGAGAATATGACATCTCAGATAATAGAGTCCCTGTGAATCGGTTAATCAAATTTATTAGACAATGTTGTATTATACTGAAAGCCTGGATAAAAAATATCTGCAAGTGAACAGGCATAAGTGCAGATGACTGCCAACTTAAACTAATCAGAGAGGCATGATAAGTTGAATTATATATTATATTGACCCTTTGCACTTTTTAATATATTACTCATTATTTTAAGGCATGTCCAAGAATACAGAACTTTATAATTTTTTAAAAATACAATGTGTTTCGAACAAGGGATATTTTGTATTAAAAAAAAATAGTTAAGAATATAATTTACTTTGAAGAACGCTTTATTATAATGTTGAGTCCAGTTCAACATAGGAGGTGATGTGGGAAATACAATGTTGAGCCTGGATTGACATAGGAGTACAAAGGGTTAAAAATATAGAAACTTAATATAAGACATGGGTGGGTTAAATGGATTCAAGACATAAAGATAAACATAAGAGAAAACCTTTTGATGAACCATATAACCTTATTATGGTAGTGTGGTAGCTGTGAAACAATTAAAATGAACAATATTGGCACTAAAGTCAATTTGGTTAGCATTAAAATAGTATCCAAAAATCGTAACTCATCAGTTCATAAGTGCAGTTAAAAAGTTATATTTTTTTTTGTTATAATAAAAGTCTTCCTATGAACAATATTGGATTTGCTGAATACTATGTGTTTGCTTCCCATCATCAATGTTATTTAGAAAATATTACCAGTGGAGTTTAGCTCTGGCACTCCAGAAAGTTTAGCATCATGTTGAGCTGTCCCGTTGAGAAATGCAAGTTTCTGAAGGGTTTCATTATTAAGCTTGGCACGATTGTCGTTGAACAGTAAATCTCTAGCCATGTCCAGTAGTTTGCTCTATTAATAACAAAAAATATTTTGTTCACATTTTTCATATATATTCTTTGGTGATTAAATTAGTTGAAGAAATGAACAACACTAATAAATATAGACAGTTTGTGAAATGTAATTGGTAGTTTTTTAGTTAATTAACTGCTTCATTGAACTCTAGGTTTCTAGTTTTGCCAGACATTAGAACAGAAGAGGGAACTCAAACTTTTAGCTAAGCAGTTAGTTACCAAAACATTTTCAAAATAAGAAATTACATATAATTTTATAGTCAAGATTACAATAAAACAGGAAATATAAATATGTATACATCTAAAGAGTATTAGACTGTCACATTAGACTGTGGTGAGGTTTAGGTATTTCATTTCTTGATATAAGCACATACTTTCTAATAATAGTAATTTAATTTATAGCCCTAAAGTATTCATTATTATTATTGTAAAGAAGCTACAGAACATGCACTACACTTAATGGTAATAACTACCAAAGAAATATTAAAGACAACGTACCAAATCATTATATTTCTTCATAACAATATTTCTTTCTCGTTTCTCGCCATCTAGGAGTTTGCGGACATGGGCAAATTTAGCTTCCCATTTAGACAAAGTTTTCAACGCCTCATCTAGCTCCCCTTGAAGCCGAACATTTTCAGCTTCTGCTGCAGCCCACTGGGTGCGGACCCAGTCCATCTGCTTTAGGAATGCTAAGAAACCTATAGATGACAAAATTAATTACTATCATTATTTTCAAAAGAGGTAACAACTTAAATGTATATCGTTAAATTCGTTGTCAATACTGTCATAAGGTAATGCTGCATAAGACCACACTTTTTTGCAAATAAAGCGATATATTTTATATTATATTGCTAAGTTAGAATGTATTCTTCGTTATGACTTTTTACTAGATGATTATGAATATTAATAGTAGGGTAAGTGATATAAACAGAAAGAATACATCCTTTTTTATAAAAATTAAGCGTTATTTAGAAGTACCTACATAAGTCAAGGTCAGAGACATGATTCAAATCAAATAATTTATAGTTTTACTTACATTCTTCAGACGCTCCATCATTTAGAACGTTGTTTAAACGATTTATATCGTCAAACTGGGCTACCATGGACAAAATAATACCTTCCCCCGAATCAGAATTTTCGGTACTCATATTTAAGAAATATGATTGCGGCTAAATATAATAAAGAATTAATCAACTTTAATGCCAAATATTACATCTCCCAATACGTTAATATTACGTTAACATATTCTAATCTATCATAGAATAACTTTTTTCAGTATTTCCTAACGATTTATTATAATGCAATAAGATTCAAATAACGCGTAACGACCGTTTGCAAACTCGTCGCCTGACATTAAATGTCAAATTAGCTTCTGAAAACGTTGCCATATTATCGTCCAATAGCATTCACGATCATAAATATGCGTTCAATTATAGATTAATTTTAATATCAACATGAGAAATATGACGATACTGCAAAATGTTACAATTAAATACAATTTTCTCTGCTAATGAAGTGTGAGAATGTGATGAAACCAGTGTGGCTGTGTTATGAAGATGGCTTTTTCTTGTACATATATAAAGTCACGATGAATTACAGTGCTTACTTCGTATAATAAATTCTTTGACCCTTTAGCTATCCAGTGGTGTAGTTCAGTTTCGAATGAAGGTGATAGATATATAGCTACAACACTAAATTGTATCCCCTGATTTTATTATCATTCGTTACTTTTATTTGTTTGCTTATGATTTGATTTTAAGGATGTATTCACGCCAAAAGCAATTATAAAACGAGAAACAAGTTCATAAATAAGATTTAGCCTGCGTGTAGTGAAGATAGAATACAATTGTACATTGTTTCCTATAATCATCGTAAGCTTATCTGAAATTGCATCTTTGTCATGTGAGGATTGCAAACACATACTTTTTATTTTTTGATTTGAATTCTTATCAAAACAACCATTTCTACAAAGAAGATGGGCAAAATACTGTACAGCGGCAAGCATTTTGTTTTCTAGTGCATTTACAACGTATTAAATTTGACAATGACAGTGACATTATATAGAGGTCTTCAAGATTCTGTCAAAGCGCGATGACGTTCGGTTGAGAGCGGTTGTTTCTCCGTGCACATCGCGAATCTCAGCGATTTATTGCGGGATATTAATTATTTCCGTCTCCACCGGCATATAATTGCGGGCGTATCACCATGGCGGACGAAGAAAATAATTGTGATGACGGTGGTGGTGATATCAAAGGGGGTATGCGATTGCGAGGCCGTAAAGGCGCTCTGAAAAAGAAGAATGTTTACCTGGTAAAGGATCACAAATTCATGCCAAGATTCTTCAAGCAGCCAACGTTTTGTTCCCACTGCAAGGACTTTATATGGTGAGTCCATTTGCATTGCCTTTTCCATTTAATACATGCCCGTTTTCATATGTATTAAAAATAGGTAATGTTTACAATGCGAAGGTGCGTCGGACGAACGCGCGGTTTCCTTATGATAAGGCTAATAAACTGTATTAAGTAATTAATGTCGTACACGGCTCCTGTAAATTATTCTCCTTATAAATATTCATAATTTTGTACTAAGATCGAAAATTGTTATTGTAGTAGAAACATTTACGTTGAGATTCAAACGAAGCAGTTATATTGCTCATTCATCTATTAAATTTGCTTTGAGATTTTTCGTTACATGTTTAAAAAAAAACTTACTTTTATCCAGTTAAAATATATATGTTTCCTGTATACATATTATTTTCTTCATCTATTTATTCTATTATTCTTCAACTATTATACAATATAAAATACATTAAAAAAAGCACCTTTTAATCTCTTTTATTTTGTTCATGTATTACTGGATAAATTTATCTTATGATATTGTTTTTATAAGATTTATTTAACACCTTTTGTAAATTATAAAATTTTAGTCCGGAGATAACTTTTATCATTTTATAAGTTTATTGTTTAATAGCACTACAAAGGATTCTTTCTTAGATATCAAAACACAATTATTAATTAATCATACAATTAAAGTCAAGCACATATTGACCAGCTTGTCATATTTTTAATGAAGATCGGGTTTTGCTAATTCTGATCTCTGGTAAAAAATATATATTGCTGTTGTGATCATTATAGTGTTTTTATCCATTATGATTTTCAATTATGAAGTTTTACCATCATTCATTAGCTTTAAAAGCTACTAGCAGTTAGGAGATTATTACTCTCTCTCTTTTAGGTGACTAAACTGTCATTTTGATAGATTAATATATCCATTTTCCTTCGAACAATGAAATAAACTAACAATGTGATCCTGACATTATGGAATTTCTGTTTTCTCTTTTTGTTTGATGACATATAACTAATAAATAATGGATATATAAATAATGGATATAATTGTGAAAAGCTTGTCAAAGGTAAATGGGAAAGTTATGATTTTTATAGAAATACATTTAAAGAAACATGATAATGACATAATATTTATTTCACATTACTTTGTTTGTTAGCTCGGTTGGAATTTGTGAAACGGCTAAAATTAGTCTAATTACTAAGGCAATGTGAAAAATTACTGTAATAATTTTTTTGACTGTGCATAAAATTTTTATAAAATGTATTAGAATTCTTTTTTAAAAATAGACCAAAATTAGTTATTTTATATTGGATACACAATTAATTGTCTAAATATTGACATGTCAATGTAAATAATAACTGTAAATAGGCAGCTTACGCGTATTTCGGAACCAGCTCAAACTATTTGCTTTTCAAGTTAATTGAAATCAAAAGCAACTTCGCCGGAGAAGACGATGTCCTAAAAAAAAGAACTTCGTCTTACATTTTGTATCCAGACCTTAAGGATAAATATTAAAATACCATATAATACGACTTGAAAGTCGTATAAATGCGTGGCGATATTAGAACTTATACTTTTATTAAGTAGATGCAAAATGCCCTTTGCCAACACAGGTAAGAAAGATCAGTGGCCATGAAGTTTAGATTATCGTGAATTCAGCATGTAAAAAGATAAAATTAGTTAATTTTTTTCTGGGAAACTTATATTTAGTTCCTTTAAAAGAAATAAGGTCATGCTTTTATGAGATCTGATTATAGGATTTCTTCTCGTATAGATCAATTTTAGAATTGTAATAAAATATCCGCGATAAAAGCAACCGTATAACAGTCCTAATCTGAAGAAAAAGAAGGTTTTTTAACAATCTTTAAACTTTCTTTACTCTTTCCCTTCCTCATTAAAAATTCCTAACACTAAAACACAATGGATACTCGTAAGTTCTCATATAAAGTAAAATAAACCTAATTAAAAATGAATTCAACAAAACGATATATTTTACGTAACACATAATGGTTTAAGTTCGCTATATATACTTCTCTTATAATGTAGACTCACTTAAAAATTAATGCTCTTATAGAAACAAAGGATATAATATACAAACGTTTAAGTTTATGTTCAAGGTGCCTAATTTTTTTAGATAAGCTCTGTAAAATTATACAACAATTGATAATTAAATATCAGCGCATGTGTAGACAAGTTTTTTTTATAATGAAATAGGAGGATGTTGTGTTTTTATGCTAGTATAAAAAATATTGAATCACGAACCGGAAGGGAAAACCTGGTAAATTTGTTTGAGTCATCTAATTTCTGCATTCATTCTCTCGTTAAGTGGCAACAAAGTATAGGATATTATGTAGGTATATCTTTACATAGTATATAATGAAGTCTCTTCCACTATCTATTCGCTTAGATCTATTATAACTATTCAGCAATAGATAAAGTGATTGAAGTGCAGGTTTATACGCTTAATACATACATAATATAGTACAGAAAAGTCGAATAATTCAAAGATTTGTAATGTGATCTCGTTAACATATATATTTTTATGCCGTTAAATCGCAAACGTTGGCTTAACCTTACAAGATAGAACAAAATAAAGTGCTACAAAATAATATATCTATAAAAGATCGGTATAAAAGTCCACGATGGTATATATTTATCTCTAAGGTATAACCTACATTAACCATTTTTTATCTTTTACATGTTACAAAATAAAGTGTAATTTTCCGAGCTAGTTTATACAATACAGTATTATTTCTTATTCAATTAAATACATTACATACGTTGTGTATTTCATGTAGATCAAAACTGCACTTAATAGCATATCATTTAAAAGGATATCTTTGAAAATATCAGAGATTTAAAAAGTAGAGGCACAGTGTCCGACGCTTACTAGTACACAGAGGCGGTCAGCGGCTCAGCTAATTTAGTATAAATGAATTATACAATATACACAATTTGTGCTGTAGCTACGATATTTTTTTTATTTCCTTATGTATAGATAGTAATGAAATAAACAAATTTTTAGCACCCTTATTGTTGATTTGATATGCCAGAATAAATAAAGAGGCAGACAAACTTGAAAAATTGTTTCAGATAAGGACGGTTTAAATAACATGAATATCATAATTTGCTGTTAAATAATTTCATATGGTATTAGTAAAATATCGACGTGTTAACGATCAACTTTCATTTTAGATATTTTTATGATTGTGTTAATTTCGGGGATCCATCCAGTTTCTCTTCGATTGTCTTAGATGGTGTATCCCTACGAGTCTGCTCCGATTTCCATTACCTCGGCTCTATCTTTCAAAACGACGGCGGCATTGACCGAGATCAGCGAAAAAAAAAAAACAAAAAGTTTGGATGAAGTGGAGGCAGGTCTCGGGAACAATTTGCGATGCTAGTATGGCCCTTAAACTAAAGGGGAAAATTTATATGACGATCGTAAGATCTGTCATCCTGTATGGATCAGAGTGCTGGGCCACCAAAGGGGATAATGAAAGGAAATTGCATGCAGAGGAGATGCGAATGTTGAGATGGATGGGTGGAGTGACAAAATTAGCTAAGATTAGGAATGACTATATTAGAGGAAGTGTGAAAGTAGCGTCAGTGATCGAGAAGTTAAGGAGTGGAAGGCTATCCCGGTATGGACATGTCATGGGAAGGGAGGAATAGCCATGTATGCAAGAGGGTCCTAAATATGATGGTAAGCGGCATGGCCGGGAGAGGATGAAAGAGGATATGTGTGTAAGGGGTTTGAATGTAGAAATGACAGCGGATAGAGTGAAGCGGCGAAAGGAAACATGCTGTGCCGACCCCACCTAGTGGGATAAGGGCAAGAAAATGATAATGTGTTATTATATTACTCCATTTATCAAACATTTCATTAAAATTACATACATAATAAAACACCAGGCTTAAAATTTATAATTAATTCAAAAGGTAATACAGTAATATATAATTTATCAGAGAAACACGTAGGTACCATTGATATATGTATACTTAGAGTCGAATCGTTCAACGTTTCCGCTGAATAGTCCATTTCCGGCCTTTGCATATCAAAGTTGCACATTACTTGTTTCCATTTTGTTTCTCTATTGAAATTTCAATGAAAATTCAAACACAGGAGCTTTCGTTTTATAATGGAAAATATTTCTTCAATATATTGTTCTTTTCGTAGGCTTGGACATCTCTTTCTAAATGATTATCGGAAAAGATGCATAGTAAATATGTAGAATAGTTATATATATAAGAGATATCCAGGTAACTATTGACTCATCACGATATCTCTGGAACCATAAGGCTTAGATACATGAAATTTGGCCTTTTGCCGAGTAGATGTCAGCTAAAAAAAGGTTTTACCAAATTCAACCCGCAAGGGGGTTTGCGGGGGTGTTAATCTATAGCCTGAAAAAGGACTAAAAGCTCTTTGCAACAATACGCAGGTAGTTTTCGACTATGTTCTCCACTTTTGCTATACTATTGGAAAGTCGTCGTCGTCGCTTCAACCGATGGACGTCCACTGCTGGACATAGGTCTCACGTAATGACGTTCACAAGGCCCGATCTTGTGCCGCCTGGCTCCAGCGACTACCGGCGACCCTCTTTATGTCGTCGGTCCACCTTGTGGGGGGTCTAACTACACTCCCTACACTAATTGGAAAGTATTTGACCATTATAATTTATTTATCATAATCGTCAATACAAGTACGATAAAGTTGATTTTGTATATAAAAACTAGCATAGTGGTGACATATTTGATTAAGTGCATTAATAGAATGTATAACACGTCAAAATATGTTTGCGTCATGGTACTAGTTTTTGTATTGACTAAGATAAAAGGCGCGGATGATGACGTTGCGTTGGCAAGCTGGCGGAGCTTGTTCGTATAGTATTACAGTTTTAGTTTTGATATTAAGTGTACTGGTGGAGCGTTAGGAAAGTATTAATGTAATAAGTTTAATGTTTCATATAAAACAGGATTAATAGTATTATACTTATGACATAAAAATATAATATAATCGATTGGTATACAATAAATATATAGGCGAAATAATACCACTTACTCATACGTCATGAAATCTCCGAAACTATAGGTCCAATTGACTTAAAATTTGCCATAATCCTGTCGCAAAGAAGACGCACACTAAGAAGGGGTTCCTCCATGTTACATGGAATCGGGGTATATATCAAAATCAAATCAAAATATCTTTATTCAAGTAGGCATATTACAGCACTTTTGAATCGTCAAATTTTTGTTTTTTTCTTTTCCTTTCCACACTCTAATTCTAATGTACGTCTGATGATGATACTCCAGAACGACTTAAAATCTAAAGTTACGAGGGTTCCTTCGCGCCCCGATCCGAGAAGAGCCCACAACAAACTCAGTCGGGTATTCTGTTTTTTTGTTATCATCATCATTACAATATCATGTTAGTTTAATATATTTCAATTCAAATTAGAGCAGTTCACTCCCACGCGTTTCTATCGTCTAAGTACTCACTCTTGCAACTTATAA